>JBAMBP010001556.1:0-63406 GCA_037044515.1 Phortica magna
TTAATATGTTACGATTTCTAAATGCTTACTTTTAGAACAATTTGCACGTCATTGGCGGTCACCAACATACGCCAAGATGTCGGATTTTGTGTCGCACGATATGTTGCCAGATTTGTGGGAAGAAATTCTGCGTCGTCATTGGACTTTTTTGGAAACAGAAGAATGCATACAAAAGCTCGAGGAACGAAAAAAATTGGAGGGTAAAATTGAGTTTACAAAAATGTTTATTTTTTTCTTATCAAATGTTTCTAACGTTTTCTTTTTATAGGCTGCCTGAAGGAGTTCCTTTGCATTGTGCCACATGATCGAAAATTCTTTCTACCGGAAACCGGGATTGTGCTACGTAAGTCCATACGTGAAATGACGGAATTTACAGCGCACAAAGCTATAATTGGATTCGAGGCAGTCAGTCAATATGCGAATAACTTATTTACAAAGCCGTGGCGAAAAGAGTTTCGTGTCCTTAAGGTTTGTTTAAATGACATTTCGTTTACAATTTCAAAGTGATACCATTAAATTGTTTGTGTTGCAGACATATTCAGGCGTGTTTCAACATGAGATTAAAACTAATTTAGTGGGTGCAGATAAAATGTTTGAAGCCATGGGCTATCGACGCATCTCAGATGAGGTGTTTCTGCTTGATGGTCCCATCTGTCCGGATCAGGTGACGAATGTATCACGTGATGCTATGGCCGCTTATGTCGAGTGTCAAATTATAAAGCACATCTATGCCGGTTTGATTGCGATTGGCTTGAATTGCACGTGGCTCGACATATATAATTATCGTGAACGGCATGTGGGTGGCACAACACAAGCAATTAAGGATATTGCCTACGCTTTACAAGAGAAACGCTTGCGTAAAGAGAAACACTTAGCAACGGAAAATACATACGGCAATATACAAACGACATTGTTACCACAATTGGGAGCTGCAAACCAGTGCAACAATTGTGCTCCTTATCATCAGTCAACAAAGTCACATCATATGCAATCATCTGCAACATGTGCGGTCCACAATACGAACAATGCTTGTGCACTGCATCCGAATGTGCCACAAACGAATCTCATGTACAATGGCAATGGTATGCGCGATGCCAATAAGTTAATTGCATCATATCCAGCGCCGGCATATCAACATCATGCCTTTGTTGAGCCGGGTCAAGCGACGCAACAACAACAAGCACAAATGACACATTCACGTAGTCTGGAACACTACAATGAGCCACATGCGTTTACTTTGCCACATCGGCATTCATTCGATCATCAGCAACAGGGATGCACGTCGCATCATCAGCATCAACAACAACCAATACCACCACATGGGCATGTTTATGAGGCGCCATACGATAGTCTGGACGGTGTAAGCATGGGTAGCAGTACTTCGTATGCCGCTATTGCCGCTGGCAGTGGTGGTGCTGGCTACAAAAATGCTTATGCGCATCCCTATAATGCGCCCGGCAATCGTTATCCCCTGCCTTATAATATATCCAATCAATTGAATACGCAGTATTCAACTCCTAACGTTAGTTGCAACGGTGTTAAATGTACCGAACAGTTTATGAATGCTGACAAAAACTCATATGCGACAATTGGAAAGGGACACAATTGCAATTACTACACACAACAGCAAGCACCATCTGCAATGTCTTTGCGTCACAATCCCGAAAGCATTTCTGGCGCTGCTACTATGCAATACAGACAATGTTCGTTTCCACCGGATCAACTAATTGATTTCGATGATCGTGTACCGCTTACAAAGCACGACTATAATGCACAAATGCACTCATCCTCATCTTTGATTTATGATCGCGAACAAAGGATGTACGATAGACGTCCAGTGTTACAGTCAAATGTCAATCCCACGTATGTACAGCCAAAAGATCATATCTATCCTCATGAGTCAACATCGGGAATGGCCCAGACAGCGGCGAATGAAACGTACATCTATTCTCGACCACTACCAAAAACTAGTCGCACTAACAGGCAGCAGGTATATAATATGACTGATAAAATGAACCAGGTAAATGATAATTTTATATATTTACGACTGATTGTTTGCTAAAGTTCATATTTATATTTAATGCAGGACTATGCAGACAATAATCGCAAGAAGCAACATGAATTGACAGAAACACAACGACCGTCAACAAGTGTCGGTGGCAGTCGGCGTAAATTATCAACGGCTACACGTGAACGTGACACGATGTCCGATTTGACGAGCTATGAGTCGGCGAGCTTGGATGAATTTGGAAATATAGGTCACAGCGAACATCTGTTACCGTCTCCTACGCTTATATCGAAAAATCAAGACGGCGTTGGCTCTTTTGAGTCATGGAATTATGTATTTCAAAATCTTGAACGTTCCGGTTACTCCAAAGATCTTGGCGATCGAGAAGATCTATTAGTACAGAGTCTCGATTTGGACTCTCTAACACTTGCGAATGGGATCGCCGGCAATACAGACAAACGCCGTTCAGCGCAAATTGACTCCAAATCTAATCGTCTAAGTGATGGAGTTGAAAAATCACGTACACTAGAGAAAGCGCCAACGAGCAGTAAACGTGAAATAAAAAGCGCAACATTAAAGCCAGACAAAGCAACATCAAAGTCAATATTGTCGGTTAATAATGGAAGAAAGATAAAGTCAGCTTTAAAAACAACAAATTCTGAAAACAAATCGGAAATAAATACAAATCAAACGGGTCCGCGTAGTCGCAGCGTTGCCATCAAGCAACCGCCGCCAGTGTCAACACAGCTCATAGTCACCAGCCCGAATGAGTGGAGTTGCCACTTCTGCACTTTCCTTAATCCAGATACTAAACGTATCTGTGAAATGTGTTGCCGCACCAAAGAATCAAATGTAGGTGTATCGAGCGTCTCGCATGCCTCAACTTGTGTCTAGATTTCGTGTATATTTTGTAATCATTTTTATTTTAAGTTTCTTCTTTTATTTCATGTTTTCATTGTTCATTTATCGCATATCATTTAATATTTGCAAAATTGTTCCTTGTTAACTTTGGTTTCTTAAAAAAAAAAAAACAAAAAAAAAATAATTCCACAACAATGTATGTAGATTCTTTTCAGCTTAACGTAGTCCACGTTATTTGTGGGAAACATTCATTGAGTTGCACAGTCTTCTAGTCTCCTTTTCATGATGAGTTTTTTATACAGCTG
This sequence comes from Phortica magna, assembly GCA_037044515.1. NCBI lineage: Eukaryota > Metazoa > Arthropoda > Insecta > Diptera > Drosophilidae > Phortica > Phortica magna. The sequence continues at coordinate 3,175 of JBAMBP010001556.1, forward strand.
CAACGCCTGATTGTTAAAAGTTGAGCAAGTTTTTTGTAAAATAAAAAGTCTTTAATTTTTATTAGTCACGCTTTAATTAAATTTAATTATCATAGTTCTAGTTTTATGGTTAATGTGAAAGATTTACGCAATCAACATCACAAAAAATGCATATATATATATGTATGTACATATATACATAAATGTATAATTTGAATATGTTTTCAATTATGTGCCTCCCCAGAAATCAAATGATTAGAGATTTAATAAAATAAAAAAGAAAGATTGAGTGAATTTAACAATAGGAAAATTGTGTAAATGTTTACAAACACCCTTGTACATTTAGTGATGCTGAGAATGAAGACATAAGGAAATATGTCAAACCGATATATAAGCAAATATATATATACATATAAATTTATTATAAAAAATTAAAACCAACAATCAAACGAGTATATTTTCTAATAGTTTAATAAATAAATTTACACAGCCATTAAAAAATCAAGCAGAAAAAAGCAACATTGAACAATGGTTATATAAAAGTATTAATTCCTTCAGAATATCAATAAAATGAAAATTAACACAAATTAAAATATAAAATTATTAATCGCAGCATATTTTAATTGTCAGATTGAGCAGTCAGCAAGTCATGGCAGCAAGTTACTTAACAACAATAAAAATAATGGTTATAATGATGATGATGATAGTCTACTATTTTTTCATAAATTTATATTATAACAAAAGTAAATAAAAAAAATAATATTGCACTTTTCTACAACCGTTTGAATGCTCATTATAAGCGGCCATGCCTTGCGGTTGCTTGCATGTCTCAACTACAGTTTATAAATACATACAAATATAGAAAATAACAAATATTATGAATCAAGTATGAACCAATACCTTAACAAAATATATATATTTATATATATGTAATTTGAAATACTAAAGTTACACAAACCGAACGAGAAGGTTGATTTTTTATATATGAAGGAAAAATGATGTTGGTGAAAAATACAAATGCTTTAAATAAATTTAAAAATAAAATAAATATTTTTTGTAATAATTTATTTGATAAGCATAAAATATTCAAAAAAGAACACCAAAATGGTAAAGAGTCGAAATGTTGTTATTGTAAATACTTATTTTTTTTTAATTACAATTGAAATACGAGTATTTAATACTTCCATATATTCTGTACGCGTATAGAACTGACCTGACCTAACCCCAAAAATAAAACAAAAAAAAGTAACAAACAACAAAAAAAAAAAAAAAGTGAAAGAGAAACAAGAAAGTCACCTGAAAGTGTAACTTATCTGTTAATTGTTAAAAAAATATGTATATAAGTACATACAATTTATTTTATCTGTTTTATTTAAATTGTGTTGCAATTATGATTTAAGATATTTTTATATCCAAACAAAATTACATAAAAACATTTCAATCGTTTCGAATTTTAATAACTAAATTTAAACAATCATGCAACATAAAATAAAATAAAAATTCATATTACAAAACTACAAAGCAAAGAATTTCAAATTTTTAATATAAAAGATGAATAAAATTGTAAGTTCCTTACAACTAATTACAGTTACCCTAAGAAAATTTAATTTCAGTTCCGGGAAAATAAATGTGCCAAATGTAATTCTATAATTTGTAGTTTTACATTTGAGATGATTCCTGATTTCTGACTGAGACTAAGTACTTACGCAATAAGTGTTTATCAAAAATTTCTATTAGTCAAAATAGTTTCAAATCAGAATTAACGATCATCATATCACCTCAAAAATATCTGTCTCTTTTCTCAAGTTTGCTTCATTTTAAAGAAAGAGAGCTATTTACAATTAAAAACCTAATATATTTTCTAAAAAAAAGGAAAAGACAAAAGTTATGGAGAGTTTTTTGTTACCACTATTTGCAACTATTACTTTGATAGTAATCATTGCTGAAGCCTACAATTATTGCAATAAAGATGATAAGACGTTGTGCAACACTGGTGATGAACATTTTATGTGTTCGTTGGAAAAGGAATTGGTATGTGCGAACAATTTGCACTCCTTTAGAAAACATGAATTTAGTAAGTGGAGAATTTTTCAGGAACCTTATCAAGGCACAACGAAATTTGTCGCACATATACCAGAAACAGCAACGTTCCGTAAAGCCTTTATAGATTTTCACAATGATTGTCGGAATAAGTTGGCCGGTGGCGATGTCAAAACCAAATCTGGCAGTGAATTCCCAACAGCATCACGTATGCGTGAAGTCATCTGGGATGACGAATTGGCCTACATGGCGAGAATCCATACTAAGTTAGTTTGTTTTAAGCATTCCAAGTGTCACAATACAGCAAGACTTTCGGTTTGTGGGCAGAACCTTGGTTATATGATGCCCATCGAAGTCACTGGTGTAAACGGTGTTATATCTTCAAATATGAAAAATATGTTCAACGAGCATAAGGATGTTGATGACCCAGATAGTTTGGCAGCCAAATTTGATGGTGGAAAGTTAGTAATGTATTGTTATTTTAACTTCAACTTGTTAAATAGAATAATTTTTGTCTTAGATATTTACATTGTTGTGGCCACTTCACAGTGATGGTTAATGATCGAGTGTCGCGTATTGGCTGTGCCATTTCGTTCGGCGATCATTGTAATCCGGGCAATGCATCAAGGTAAATAAATAAAATTGTGTTTGTGAGATATATTGAATAAGCTCTCATTCATCCACATTTTTTTTTCTTTCGCTTGTGCTTGTGCTTTAAGATTGTGTGTTTTTACCACTTGTCACTATGATTACTCAAACATGGCCAATGCTTATGTATATAAAACCGGCGAACCTCAAAGTGCTTGTGATGATTGGGACACGGGTAAAAGTTCAAAATATGATAATCTTTGCGCCAGCAATGGCAAAATATTTCTTACGGTGTGTTATAATATTGCATTTTTTTGTTCATCTTTTTTTGACCCAATAATATTTTTTCTAGAACCACTCATCAATGAAATGAATTCTTTGAAACTTTTATTGCGTTTAAATTAATTTAGAAATTTCAAAAGATTCACCAAAACCAAATAAAAAAAAAAGAAGCAAATTGAAATGAATTGTTCAATTTGATTGCAGACTGGAGTCTCATTTCTGAATATAAGCGAGGGTAGAGACTTATAATCGGTAAATATGTGACTGTTTCCTCTTGAATACTATGAGTTGAGCCGTATAAGATCCTACAGTCAGCCAACAAACACTTGGTTTTACTATAATCCATAAATGAATTTGCTTCGTTTTATGCAAAATTTTCAATATTTGTTTTGGTGAGAGACAAAGAATCTGAGTTTTCATTTGATGGACGCAATTCAAAAATGTGCTTCATGTTGATAAAAATTAAGTAAAAAGAAAGATTTTTAATAATTCATATTTATAATCAATTGCAGTCATCTTGACTCAAATTTATAAAAAAAAATATTTGTTTTAGGCTTTTGAAAATTTATTGAAATCAATTTTAATAGTTAACAAAATAGTAAATAGCTATTTTTTAACATGAAATTTATTACTTTTTCTAATTACACAAATCAATCATACTTTGTTTTTCTTAATTAAACTATAATAGTAAAAGAGTGCGCCTATTTTTGTTTTTTTTTTTGCGATAGTCTAAAAGCGTCAGTGCTGAAAAGAATTACGGTTGCTAATGAAAAACAAAACTTTAACAAAATATAATATATGCTCCTATAACTATATAGCTTTATAGCTCTTTACTACATAAATATTTATTAATAACTACATTTTTGTATATTAATTGTATTTCGATTTACCCGTTCTTTCCCTAAAACTCCCATTGGCTTAATATCGTTATACATTCCTTACATCATATTCTGATGCTTTGCAATAAATTCTTTTTTCTCTCCACAAAATATATACTTTTTGTCAAACCACGATATAGTGAACGCACTTTTAAAGTTTAATGACGATTGTTATTAATTTGTGTAAGTGTAATGTGTGTTTTCTTAAATGTATGCTTCAGATACAAGTATACAAGTTGGTAATTATTCATAGTTATCTTATTTATGTTTGAATGTTGACTGGTATTTTTATGTGTACACCATTATAAACATAGACTGTTTAAAAATTCATCAATTTATTTTTGTTAATATTTATTTACTGATTTTTAACATTTATATTTCGGTTCATGTCACACGTTACAATAATTTGCGTTTCACACTTTTAGTGAATATTTCTACTTGCATTTTAAGACGCTTGGATGCATCTTTGGTTTGCTAAACATCTACAGTTACTTTTTTTTATACACTCCATGTGTATAAAAAGAAACCGCCTTCTAGGTAGAAACGTTGTATCTTTTATTTTATTTAGGTTTTTTTTTTTTTGAAATTTATTTGTTTATTATATTGTTTTTTATTTAATTGTCTATTTTTTTGCAGTGTTACTGCGATTGCACAAGATTTTTGATGTAACCTTTCTGCGTTTATTATTTAAGCTTACAGGAACACGTTGATATCTTTTATACATTATTGAAATAATGCATTTCCACTCATTAACACTTTTTTTTTTTAAGACAAATATTAATATTGTTTGCAAGTTTTAATGGATTTTGAATTGTTTAGTTTTATTATTTATTTACTGGTAAACAAAATACCAAATTATTAACAAGCAATTACACATCAAAATAGTTGATTTTTAAATAGTCATATTGTTTTATATTTTTCATTTGTAGTCTATTTCAATACACATTTATTATAATTGGTTAATATATGTTTGTTTAATATGTTTGAATATATGTGCGTTTACATCATATATTTTTGGTTATAATTATTTTAGTGTAGCCATTTAGATGGGTAAAAGGTGGTTACTGATGCCGGGATGTATTCAGACGTTTAGAATGTAACTTAAACTACTTTTTTCCTTGTATTTGTTGTATGTTTGTTCTGTTGATAACGGTTATTTACAAGAAATGTTTCATATGCTTACAAACACTTCTCCAGCCCCACATAATATTATATTATGCCTCGAAAAATTGTTATAATCATGTGCTTTTTTATTATTTGTAAATATTTTATTCATTTCCTCTTCTCTTGTATTATATTGGGATTATTTTTTTGTTGTTTTTACTTTCCCTTTTTTTTTTTTTTGTAATAAAATACTTTTCTTATTTTAATTTTATTTCTTCTTGAAATAAAGTACTTCTCATATTAAATAGTAATATACATATATATTTTTTTTTATAATAAAGTACTTCTCATTATTATTATAATATTATATGGTTTTCATTCATTTATTTATTTTTTTTTTTTCAAATAATGTTCTACATTTTCTACCTTTTATTTTTCTTGAAATTAAGTACTTCTCATACTATATTGTAATTATTCTTCTTTTACAATAAAGTGCTTCTCATATTATTTTGTTTTTTTAAATAAAGTACTTCTCTTACTGTATTTAATTTGTTTCTTCTTGAAATCAAGTACTTCTCATACTACTTACTATGTTATAATGATTCATTTTTTATAATAAAGTACTTCTCATATTATTTTATTATTATTTATTTATTTATGTTTTTTTTTTTTTTAATATATTCTCTTACTTTATTTTCTTTGTTTCTTCTTGAAATAAAGTACTTCTCATACTGCTATATTATAATAAATCATTTTTTATAATAAAGTACTTCTCATATTATTTTGTTATTATTTATTAATTTATGTTTTTTTTTTTTTAATATATTCTCTTACTTTATTTTCTTTGTTACTTCTTGAAATAAAGTACTTCTCATACTGCTATATTATAATAAATCATTTTTTATAATAAAGTACTTCTCATATTATTTTGTTATTATTTATCATTATAATCTAAGTTCCAATGCAATATGGATCGAAGTTGCATCAAAAAACATTTCGATACATTAATTAGATACTTTGATTCGACTTTCGTTACGCTTAGACTTAATATAAAATTGTTTTTGTATTTCATTAATTTTTTTTTTCAGTTCTGATACAAATAATTTCCAATTTTCTTTTCAGCATATTTTGGTTTTCCTAATTGATTTTGTTATGTTTATTATATTTATCATGTTAAGTCATTTCGGGACCTTGTATGATCAAAAAATACAATTAGATATTTTGCAATGCAATTGTCTGCATTATTAACTACATCGTCAGTGCGAATTTAATGTTTTTCAACATTCAATAATGTTACCGTGCAAGTTACTTATACTAACATTTATATACACATTGATACGGTTATATTGTGGATGAGTTTAGAACTTCTTTTTGTCAAATATTGTTTACAACAAATTTTTTCGCTTTTTTCGCTTTTTTTCGCTTCATTTTACTATGAGGCCTGCATTATTGCAATTTCTTGATTTTTATAATTTAAATATATTTTGTTATTATATTTAATAAAAGTTTGTTTCAATCTTCAAATGTACTATCAAAAAATACTTACAGCTTTGGCTGTCTTCATTTACAAAATACTACACGCCGATCCATGCATCACTTCACTAATGAACATGGGTGTACCTGCGCCAAGGCCGCCATCCGTTTTATGATGTTCGTTCTGAAATTTATTGGAATATACATATATATGTACATTATTAAGCAAATATTGCGTGTAAGTAGGTCAAGTTAAGATAAATGCGACTTACATCATCGAACTCGCAGTCAAAATAATTTGACTGACAGTCCATGCAACGGCAGCCATCAGACATTTTACAGGTGATGCCCCACTTCTTTGCAAGATCCTTATAAATCTCCTTTGACGATTTGTTGCTCATTAGTTCAGTAGCAAAGGCATTTGCGCCATCATCATACTCTGCATGAACTTGATGTGACCGACTGCCGGATGGTCGTTGCTGCTGTTGTTGTTGATGCTGCTGCTGCTGATGTTGTTGTCGATGATTTTGAAGATGCGGTTGTTGATGTTGCTGTTGCTGTTGATTTTGACGCGAATTCCAACTGTCGGCGTTGTTCCAACACTCAGTATCGCGTTGCATATAATTTTGCGGTGAATGCTCTTGTTCATTATAATGTGCAACTAGAAGAGAGATAACGCAAAAACGACAACAAGACAAAAACCAAACAAAACACAACTTTGAGATTTTTATCAACATGATTTCAGCTTTTTGACCAACACACCTTCATTATAATACTCGTGATGATTTAACAATGGATCGTAAAAACCAGCCTGCCTGCTATCGCTTTCGTTCTCCATACCGTTGCTGCCCTCACCATCTCCACTGTCGCCACCGTTCCCATCACAACTGCTACGTCCACCGCAGGCGCCATCACAATTTTCATCGGTACATTCGTCAGAGTATATGTTACGGTTATCCGATGCATCCGTCATGGTCGATATATTCAAATATGCGTTTGCCGCAATCGGAGTACGTTGTTCGTCGTTGTCTTGGTCGTTGTTGTAAGTATCCTCTTCGTTGTCCGTCTGTACTTCTTCGTAGTTATTTCGATTTTGTTCACAATCTGGATCGGTGCAAGTTGTATTAAACTCAAAATGTTCCAACGCTGCCGAAAGGTTTACACTGTTTCGAGAATAGTTTTCAGAGCTGCGACGACTTTGCGAACGGTTGCTTTCAAGCGATTGTTGTCTGTATAGTTTACGCTTGAAGTGACTTGACAAACGGTGATTCTGTAAAAAATTCCATACAAGTACAAACAAAACATCGACTTATAAATCCGTTTAATCTCTTGAACAAAAACGTCTCAAGGGGGCAAGAGTTTCGTCCGTAAATTGAGGTATGGACACACATTTAATTTAACATGCTTGTTACAGTTTCTCTAGCTTACCTTTGAAACGAACCAAATGTTTCTTTAAGAACTTGATCTTTACAATAAAAGAAAAACTTTGTACAGAAGCTTGTAACACACAAGGATACATCTTCGACCATATAGCAGGAGGACAATAGAAAAGAGACAAAAGGGCGGCAGGAGATGCAATCTTCGGCAAAGCTAAAGATAGTGTTCCTACTCTGTTTGTTTTGGGTTTCCTTTAATTTTTACTTATCCTTATGTTAATAAACATATTAATTATCATAAATAAATGGAATAATGTTTTGTAAAACAAATACAGTTTCAATTTGACCTTTACACATTCTTTGTATCTCACCTCTTCTAAAACGTGTTCATAGGAGGGCGGAGGGGTTGTTGGCACAGCATCACCATCTGTTGTCGACGACTCACTAATGCATTGAGCTATATTTTGATTAACACAACCTGAAAATGTAAAAATTTAGAAACAGAACGAATTCGTTCAGTTTAATACAAAGATGCGATGAAGCCAAGATTTGTGATGGACTCAAAATGTTTTTTCATTTAAAATCAATCATGCTGTAAAATGATACAAATGATTTTATTTATGAATCAAATTATTTAAATTGAATATTTGATTGTTTTTTTTTTTCAGCACTTACAAAATAGTTTAAATTGCTGCCAGAAAAATTTTTCAGAATTATGCAGAGACTAATATTCAATTGAAATAAAAATTATCAATTTAATTGTTTGAGGAATTTTGCATTTAAAACTATATATAATTTCAATAATTGTAGTAAAATATTAAATAATAATAGATATTGACAAGGAGAAGCAAAATGAAAAAACAAAAATATATTAAAGAATATAAGAAAAAAATTGTTGATTTATCAACAGTTTGAATCTTTCTTTTTTATACAATAAAATAATAAATAATGTAGGTCATTTTCTTCTATGAAGTGCCCAAATACAAGTGAATTCAACTGAAATTCACAGTATTGAGCTTAAAACACATAGATTATGAAGTAAGCATCAAGTAATTTTGCTACAAAAAGGTGTAATATAGCTTTTCTTTAAAGTTAAGCAGCCATTCTCTAAATATTATCTTACTCATGTGCATAGTTACAAACTCATTAGTTTTTCATGCAAATATTTATGAGTATCAGTTATGAAATTGTACTAGTATGTGAGTGTGAGTACAAAGGTAAGTAAGTAGTTGCATATAATTGTTCTTACCCAAACGTAAACTGTTGCTTTTGCTTGGCAACAGCGATTTACGTTCACTGTTGCTCACTGAGCCAAGGCTATTGCAATCCGCTGAATCAATGGTGGAACTACTGGCGCCAATGGCCGTTGAATGGTGATTGAGTAACAGCGCCTCGTTAACTTGCGGATCTGGATCATGTTCCTGCGAAGTGCTGCGTGAGCTGCCCATGCGGAATTTTAATTTGAATGGCGCCATTGCAGAAATGCTTTTATCCTTCTCTGACTTTTAATTCTTTGCCTAAACCAACTTGGTTTGCGGTTTATGTGCGTTGATTTTTCCGTTCATGAGTTTTTTCCACTTATTTTTTATATATATTTTTTAGATTTAATATTTTTGTAATTAGCAAACTAACAGGTTAGTTATGTGCATAGACACGATGTGGAATAGTGATGCGTACTTAAATATTTTATGTTTACAACATTTAAGTGGGCAATTTTAAATTTAGCTTATATTCTTCACATGAACGTTAGTTAAGGAGTAAAGAAAATAAAATTTTAAAAAGTCTAGTTTTCTAATTATGGCTAATAATTGTTATGAATATTGCACTTTCTCGCGAATTGTGCTTTGTATACTAAAAAATTTAAAACATAAATTTTTAACAAGAAAATTGATTTTAAAAATACTTAATAATAAAAATCCTGTATTGCGTCTCTGAGTTAAATGCCAGACTGCCGAATGTTACTTTCTCATTCAAATTAGTAAAATTTTCTACTATTTTTTTTCACTTAATATATATTAATTAAAATTAAATGAAAAATTAACTTGCAATATGTCTAAAAGAGAGGACTCTACGTAAGAATCTACGTAAAGTCAACACTAACACATTATGAAAGCCTTCAATCTCTTGGGAAACGGAAGGGAAGGTCCAGCGGATGGTCCCTTTTGAGACGTCTTATCTGTAAGCTATTGTCGAGAAGATTGATGGCAAGGGAATTAGTGTGGTTATCTAACTTGATGATATGTGATTTGCTAAACCGTCTTATCACTGTTTTGATAAAAGAAACTTTAAGTTTCCTGTGTACTTCTGAGTTGCTTATAAAATTCGATACACCTAGGATTTTTCTCAACAGCCTAGACTGAAAGCGCTGAATGATTGCAATGTTAGTATTTGAAGCAGTACCCCACAGCTGTATACCATATGTCAACATAGGTTTAATGATAGTGTTATAGATCTGTAGCTTTTTGCTTAAACTGAGCAACGATTTTGGACCTAATAACCAAATCATTTTCCTGCATTTTTCGTCAAGCTCGTTCCGTGTGCTTTTAATATGTGCCTGCCAATTCAGCCTTCTATCCAAGGTAAGACCCAAATATTTGGCGATGGGTGCTGGTGGGATCATTTGATTATTTAAGGTCACTGGAGAGCAATTGCCTTGTCTAAGCGTAAATGTGGTGTGAACGGACTTGCGAATATTTATGGCGATATTCCACCGTGAGAACCAAGGCGGAAGTAAGTCGAGCTGCTGCTGCAACAAAAACGATGCGTCGTGGGAGTCGGCTGCTGTCGCAAGGAAAGCCATATCGTCGGCGTACGTGGCAACTAACAAGTTATCATCCCTATAAATGGGCAGATCTGCCGTGTAGATTGTATACAGGAAAGGACCCAGTATACTTCCTTGTGGGACGCCCGATGATATGTGCTTTATTGTAGAGTCAGCATTACTGAATCTTACATAAAAGGTCCTATCTTCTAAGTAAGACTTTAAAAAGAGATAGTACGGAGTCGGCAAGAATTTTTTTAATTTAAAGAGTAGACCAGGATGCCATGCCCTATCGAAAGCCTGTCTTATATCCAAGAATGCGGCAGAGCAATACTCCTTTTTTTCAAAACAGTCTATGATGCAGTGCACTATGCGATGGCACTGCTGTGGAGTAGCGTGGTTGTATCTAAAGCCAAACTGATGATCCGGAATAAAGGAGTTCTCATCTAGAAATGGCAACACTCTGCGCAAAAAAAGCTTCTCAAGAATTGTGGATAGCATCGATAACAAGCTGATTGGTCGGTATGACCCCGGCAGATGTTCAGGTTCACCAGGTTTGGCGACCATTGTGATTTCAGTACACTTCCACTGTAAAGGGAAGTGACTAAGTCTCAAGATAGCGTTGAAAATTTTAGTTATCAATTGACATGCTTCTTTGGGCATGGTTTGTATGGCTTGCACTTCAACTTTAGGGTAACCAGGGTATTCTGTGGTTTTCATTGATCTAACTTCATTAATAACTTCGTTTACGTCTATGGCACGTATAGGCAGGTCCATTGGACAGGGTGTATCAATGAAATCAAGAGTTTTACGTACGTCTTCAGAGGAACAGAAATTAAACGACGAAAAGCCTTTCTCAAGACGTTTAGCAAATAGCTCGGCTTTCGCCTCACTTGTTCTTCATCAAATACCTTTAGATTTTTTACGGTATGCGTACCCTACGGCCGACCTTTCAAGAATTTGCGCAGCCCCATTAATTCGATGTCTTAATTTTATAATGGCATCTTCAATGTCATTGCCTGTATTGAGGGGTATGCTACATTTAATACTACGCTTGAGACAGGCGCGATAGCGCATAATATAGGTGGATCTTTTTTTTACTCTAGGCATCTTGTGCTTGATATCTGTTGGAATATTTGAGCTAAGTATAACAGCGCGCTATAATCAAAATAAAAATCGATGCTTTTACGCGGTCATTACAAAAACAAGCATGTTATGGAGGTTACAATCATTTTTGTCAATAAAAACTAACTTAATATTATGTTAATACAATTTAAAAAAATGTTTTTCAATGTTTCAATTTGGTTGCATAAAGTTATTATATAATTGCATAATTCATGTGAAAGATATCAAACATTCGGTTGTACCGAAAATGAGAATTGCCTCGTTTCAAAACTACATAGTTGATAATTATAATGCAAATAGTTGTTTTATATAGCACAATTTTAAAGTATGTTTGTTTTGGGTATTTATTAAACATTTACAAATCCAATATGAATATTATTGTAGAAAATATTTTTGTGAGTTTACAGGATAAGTGCTGCGAGTGAATATTTTCAAATGAAATTCAATTGAATCTTTTGAATACGAGACACATCACTTATATATAAGAAATAATAAAAGAGTAGCTTCGACCGCTTTTGCTCTGAATAATATAGATTATTACAAATCTTTTGTGAATTTTTCTACGCACATGCACAAGTTTTTAAATAATTTATTTGCTTTTGGCTGTACCTGTTTCAGAGCAATCGCAAAATTGACACACTTTCAATGAAAATCTGAAACAGAATTAAAAAATACTTTATTTAATAAATTTTAATCGTATTCAATTTTTTAGTACACTTAAATCTACTGAGGCTGAAAAAATAATAATCCATTAAATCCATTTGGTTAAATGGAAAATAATAAGTAAACTTGAACATTGAAAAAGCTTATCGATCATATTTATTACTATTAATTAAAGGTAATTCATGGAAACGAATGATTTCATAACAGAAACATAAATGTGCGTAGTGCAACCCTTGTGTTTTGTGTTGTTTTTGTTGTGACAAAATTGCAATGGAAAATTTTCAATGCATCGCACATGCTCCGGGAGCGGGATTAAGCTTTTGTTTTCATATACCAAATTTTCCAGAATTTTCTGATTTTTTTTCTTGGAATTGAATTGTTAAAAAATGAAAATAACGTTTTGTTGAGTTTAGTAAACTTAATATTAATGCAAAGATGTGTATGTAAGGAAGGCGTACGTCAATTTACAAGACAGCCAATTTTTTTAAAATTTTGTCTACAGCTTTTCACCTTTATATAACTGAATGTGTGTGTGTGTGTGTTAAATTTGAATCTACTTGACTTTCAAATCGACCTAATCGATGAGAAGAAACTAAAGGGAAAAGCATATTTGCTGTCAATAACAAAATATTCAAATTTCGTATTGACTTGTTTATTGAGTAGCGATAATTTTAATTTATGTACATATTTAATTCAATGCACACATTTATGACAATGCACATAAGCAAAGTGAGACATACAAAGACGTGTAACAAGCTGTCAAGTGTACAGGAAAGCACAAACAACAATTTCCTGTTTACATACACAAATAAGCCAACATTCACACACACACACGCTGCCAAACATACAAAAGTGTAAAGCTAAAAAAGGATACTTCAAAAAGGTGAAAAAAGTGCTTCACTTTGTGCGAAAAATGAATCTATTCATGATTTGTTTAATGTTTTGCGCTCTTTTATATTTGCGTTTATATCAAAGGTACATTGATGACAAAATGAAGCACCCTGTATACCTAGAGTTAAAAACGTCTTCCTATTCTGTCGCTTTCGTAGTCTAATGAAGAATTTTTTAAAGTCAAATCAACCATAATCATGCAAAATCAAGCTGTCTCCTTTCCCCCTTCAATTGCTACGGACTGAAGGGCGTGCACCTACATCGCAACTTAGGTACCGCCAATACTTAAATTAGGCCTGATTTATGCAAAAAGGCGATCTTAGCCCCCCATTTTGTGACAAGCTAGCTACGCTCTTATAAGGACTCCTCTTTTTTGTTGATTAATATTATTGTGTAATGATTTCTGCTTGGTATTTGCAAATGAATATTTGTGAACTTTTTTGGACTTCTTTTCGATAAACTATATTAATGTGAATATAATTTTTAAATCCTTTGCGATTATAATTTTTTCAGATATTTGTTTTTAACATAATTGCCTGTTCATAACAAATATACAATGCTGCTCTAGTACAAGTGTCGTGCATGGTATTTTTACCGTATGTCCTTAGTTAGAAAACGCTTGTTGCTTAACTTCAAATTTAAATCCTTCAACCCATACAATTATATTTCGACAAAATACTCGGCAAACATATATTTTTGTAAAATAAATATTTTACTGTATGTAAATGACATATTTCTCTTCTCAACTGTACCGCAAAGCAACTGACAATGACATACTTGACTTTCGACTTAGAGTCTAACCACTTAATGTAATAAAATGTGTTTTTACTTTGCCACAATTTTCACTTTATTCAAAAGTCTTAAAATGAAATATCTAAAAATAATGACCTAAATTTCATTCTTGATAGTGAAGGTTAGAGATAAATACAAATATCATGTACCTGTCATTGTTGCGTTGCATTTTTAAGCCCATCAACAACAGCGAACAAAGTGTTATTTGAAACAAAAAAAAAAACAAGAACAAAAACATAACGAAAGAATGATAAATAGAATCTTATTTCGGCCTTGCAGAAGGTTTAATATTCTTCAAGCCTATTTATTATTCGATTGGTTTCAGCCAGATATATAAAAAGGCTAATTTGCCAAATTCTCCCACTAAACAATGTATATTTCAAATTTCAATTTCAAGTTTTTAAAACATATAAATTGAATATATTTGCAGTGACTTGATGTTGATGTTAATCAAGAATATAAAAAATAGAAAAGTACTATAAAGTAAAGTAGATACTAAAATGTTAAATAACATCCTCGTTCCATTAAGATAAAAAATCTTAACTCATATTTTTTAACTACAATCTTGAAATAAATAATGCTGAGTTATTTGGATATTTCAGAGGTTCAATTATTTTCGCCGTACAGGGTGTTATATTATTGGGTATACACGACTTTATCACTTTTAACAGTTCAGTTTATTACCTTTCTTTTTTATACCCTGTGCCTTATGGTGCGCGTCGAGCAGACTCTATAAAATATACATATTCTTGATCAGTATCGAAAGAGAAGTCGACTTAGCCACGTCCGCCTGTCTATACGGACAACGCCCTCTAGCACTCGTTACAAACTGAAGTTACAGGATATGTCGAAGTCGAGCACTCCGACTGCCCTTTCTTACTGTTTTTTTTTAGATGCGAACAGATTACATATGTATGTGTATTTAACACCGCATTTAAACTTCCCTGGCATCGTTTGACAAAACTTAACACAAAAAAACCCCACAGTTTTGTCACAGCATGCAGCTGATTGCATCGTTGATAACAAAAGCTTGAAAATTATAAAAAGCCATCCGAACTTTTCTATTTGACATTGACCAAATGTTGAAATTGCAGAAGTCATTTCAATTACTGAGCGCATCAACCAAAATTAAAAATCTTTTAATGTGGTTGCAACATGTTTGGAGTATGACGCACTAAGCCACATGTATTACATGAGTACAACTAAATAATAAATAGTTAGTTAATAACAAGCTAACTAACCAAAGGGGTTTGACGTTTCGTTGTTTAATAACTAAAGTAAAAAATATACAATAAAAAAAATTACATGCATCAGTGCATGATAAAAGTAACGATAAAAAAATTAATAATACTCATACATGTTTAAATTAATATTTGGCACTGATGAAGAAATATTCGTGTTGTGAGCGAAATTAATATTTAATATTTAAAAATGTTTGGAAAAGTCTCATGGTCACAGCAACTCACTTTAGCAACCAATATGAGTATGTACATATGTGTATTAAGATATTTATTGCTGAATATTGATGTACATAAACATTTTGTTTATCAATTTTAATAAATTGCATGTCTTTGAGTTGAACATTTTTATTGTATTTTTAAAATTTTTTTATTGTATATCAACATTCACAAAATAAACGCAACATTTGATATTTACGGTTCAACATAAATACAAAACCAAGGAAATGAGAACCAATGCATCGCGATTTGTTCAGTTGATATCGCACAACACAGACATATTTGTATTTATATTGTAAATATGTATACGAGCAAGCCTTTGCTTCAATTGCTGTCCACCTTAAGCAAAACATATACTGGCTTTAGCATTGCCAAAATTATTTCAGTACTTGTGCGATAGTGATTTCATGTTGATTAAAGCACGCATGAGTGCTTGTCAAAGCGAAGTTTCAAACGCAATTTTGAATATTGAGCTACAATTTTGAAGGGAAAAGTTTGTCTCTTTATTGACAAACTGTTCGATTGAAAATGGTTTTATGCTTTCTAGAAAGTAAATGATTTTTTCGAGTACAGGCATATAGCGTATACCACATGATAAATTTAAGTAAAAGACAACTATTTTTCTACACTGATCAATAAATGTATTCATCAGTCGTTTTATTTATAAATATTCATGTTCGTCTAGCAAATTAAATTATAAATATAATGTTTAATATTTTTCTTTTTTTTCCTAATACATCGAAACATGCGTCAAAGTAATCATCCACTGGACCATGTATCGACTTGTGTCATGTCAACCATTGCTGCAATAACGATAATAACAACAACAACAACAACAAGAACATCGCACCGTGCGTTAATTGAGACATGTTTGATGCCTTCATGTTGGCTGTAAACAAAATGTCGCCATAGGCGACTTCATTACGTTTGACGTTAACTGAATTATGGTTCACTTCGCTATGGCAGTAAACTAAATTGAATTTTAATTGGAAACTTCCGCTGTTGCACTAATGTCGGATTATTGGTTGGCTCTATAGTTGTCCTGTGCTGAACTATGTGTAGCTGCTCTAATGATGTTTGGTTGAGTGATTTGAAAGCAACGCTTGATATGACGTTACTCAATAATAAGCAACGCAATAACTAATTTTATAACCTTGAAATGAATTTAGTTGAAATCTACGTTGAAATATAACAAAATCAGTTTACTTTGAGAGTTTTTGTTGTTGTTTTGAATTTCTAATATCATTTTTCTTAATCATAATTTCTTAAAACTAAGCAGTTCGTTCAGTTGATAGTTCAACGGTACAAGAATCGTTCACTTACTTAGCTTACTCAGATAGAAATTAAAATTGAAGTTTATAGAATAATTGTTTTTATTGTATCATAGCTATGTAGAAAATCTTCACAAAAAGCTAGATGGTTATATGAAATTTAAATCCCACAAAAATAGTTGAGTCGAAATTTAGTCTACACTAATGATGTGAGAAAACTATATTGAGTTTCCATAGTTTGTGTTAAACATTATATACACACCAAATGCAAGGATTACAAGCTTGACAAAAAGCTACCTTGAAACTGTCAGAGAAATTAATAGAAAAGAAAACAGCCATAATCAAAATGAATCAAATTCGTTGTACTACTAGAACAAACAGAAAGTTTTCGAGATTAAGGTTACAATTTTTCCAGAAACATAAACTTTCAGTAAATCAGCTGCGAAGTCAGCATAAAAACAAATCCACTCACAGAGTGACTAAGGAGTGTGAATGAAAGGAACAAAATTGCAGATCTCAAAGTTCATATGAACTTAAAAATGAAAAAGGCAAAGACAAAAAAACAAAATAGAAAGGAAAGGAAACAAAGTGTTAATGGCGTCAATGCGAAAGCAGAAGACTTGCACTCCCTCGTACTTGCATCGCAATTTATTTGCTTTCATACATTTCACATTACTTTTATTTCTTTTTTCCAAAGTTCTTTGTGGAAAAATAATACCTAATTGAGTAAACAGTGAATCAGACTAACAAAAAAGGTAGTCAGACCTGAAGGGTGCGTAATATTGCGGGTGAAATTTGAGCATGCAGCGTGAAAAATCGAAATAAACTACGCACACAAATGTTTGGACTAACATATTTTTTTTTGTACAAAATGCAAACAAATACTTACCTAATTGTCTTATTTTCTTCTATAAACACATTAATTATTTTCACAGAGTTTAGAAAACCGAAAAATATTTGTTTAAACAAAGCCAATGAAACAAAAATGGTAAATAAAAGCACAAAAACACTGATAATTAAAGCAAAACTTAAATTTTTCAGTTGGTTAGTATTTCTTTTTTCTTCTCCTTGTGATTCTTTCAATTCGTTGCCTCGCTATCTATCATCATTTCAATGTCCTTTAGGCAGGACTCGTTGTTGCAGACTGTGTAGAAATAAACTGCGTATTTGCCTTTTATTTGGATAGCGTCACAAATCAGTGAGCTTTTTCCTGATTTTGTGCGTTTGCGCACTGTCAGTATCCGGCGTTTTTTATTATTATTTTTCGCAAGTTTTTGCGACATTTGTTTTGACCAAGCTTCATGTTTAGTTCGATAAGGGATGCACCACCAAAGGATATACATGCTCAAGTAGGAAACAAAAGAAGAAACGATAAAAAAAAATAAATAAAAAAATAAAATATACATATGTAGTTAATATACGGTTTATTTATCGAATGCTTAACAATTTTTTACAATTTTTATGTTTGACTTTCTAGCTTTGTCGGTCTTCAATTTTAACCACAACTGTAATACCACCGACACTTTTCCCATCCTTAAAGTAAGTTATTACTGACTTTACAATACCGCGCGGCACCTGTTGTGGCCAATCTTCTGTATTAAAAAGTATTTCCTTGAGATAAAAGGTACCTTTTGGTAACGGGCACGTGTCTTCGCCAACCTGTGGAAAATCCGTTGTCTCACCCGTAATCATTGAAGGTTGCACAAATTGCACATAGAATTTCTTGTACCCCTCACAGATGCTTGTCTGCGGTACATCCATTGCCATACGTTTGAAATCGCCGTCACCATTTGGGCTGGAGTATAGCTCCACCGAAAATTTGAATGTATCATCATCCATCTCCTCTAAAAAGCTAATGGTGCCATTGATCATACGTTGACGGCCAGCAACTTTCAATTTACTGAAATCAACCAAAGTCTCTTCATCGCCCTCAAATGGTTCAAGTTGTTCATTAGCCACCGTATAAGATTGTTCGCACTGTAATTTTGCCTTGTAAGAACTTTGTAGACATAAAATATGTCTAATTTTATAGTTACCTTAGCAAACACCAGCACATTCACCAAAGCAATACAAATTAGGATATGCCTCATTGCTTAAAATCGTTTTACAATATGACAAATCACTGGCTGTTCTTACATATTTATTTGTTTTCGAGCTATCGTGGTTGGAATATAACTTGTACCGACACGCAAACAACTTCGCACATCCGTTTCTAGATCCGTAGATTCGAGTTACATTTGGTAATTCCAATTTGTTTTTTGTTTTTTTAATGTAACAAGCTTGTTGACAAAGAAATCAGCAACAATTAACTGATATTGTAACTATTTCAAAACTAAAGAGTAAAATTTTATATACTCAAAACTTGTTTTCATAATATTGTTGCACGAATAAGTTGAATATTTATCATAACCACTGTAGAAAAATACAAATCAAACACGAACACGATCCTAATAATATGATCTGGACATCTACGTTGCTTCGAACTCAATTAAGGTTAATTAAATTAATGTTCATCGTGAGATAATTTCCAAAATAACATTTTTATCAAATTTTATTTATTTATTTGCTGTGTAGTTGTTTTTGACCTTAACGACCAGATACTATTTTTTGTATTAGTTAGGGGACTTTCAA
This sequence comes from Phortica magna, assembly GCA_037044515.1. Taxonomy (NCBI): domain Eukaryota; kingdom Metazoa; phylum Arthropoda; class Insecta; order Diptera; family Drosophilidae; genus Phortica; species Phortica magna. Next base: position 22,486 of record JBAMBP010001556.1, read on the forward strand.
GTAACAAGTAGGTTCAACTTTGGTAGTTTTGTTCCTTCCCCTTTGGTGATTACACATAACTTAAAGGCTCCAATGAGCATGATTTTACTGTCGTTACCGTTAAATTTGGGATGCATCGAAAAACACAATTAAATTCTCCCCCGAAAAATTATGAACCTATTTTCAACTCTATTTATCTATTGCTTATTGCATAGTACATATGGTTCGGTACTCGCCACACTCCTTCATCAGGGATCTTTTGCTTGACCACCTGACCATTTCAACATCCGCTTTGTATTCATGAATTTCCGAATTACTGCTTGGGAGTGCGATGTTGATAAACATTTATAGGTAAATTGGCATCTCCATTGGAGATGCTATGACAGCATAAATCAATAAAATATACGTCAATAAAACGGTAGCTACCGAGTCTAAAAAACTACTAGAAACCGTCGAAAATAGGTTGGTTTGACAACTTTACCGAAGTTCAACAACAATGAGTATTGAAGTTAGTTGACAACACTGTCAGTGTCTTGAACCTGCTGGTGCTGCATTGGCTTGGCGTATGTCACGGTGTATTCAAAGGCGATATGTTCGCAGCCAAAGGGGAATTTCCGCTTCTTTCCCGATGAAGTGCGACACTAGAAATTTAACTTGTTTGCGTCTCCCGCCTTTTAATATTGGCGCTTTTTGTCAATTTTTGGAGTTTGATTGAGTTTAGTAAATAAGTATTGAAGTTTCTGCAATTTGTCTATGAAATGAGTATTGAAGTTAATGAAAGTTTAAAATTTATTCTTCAGGTTAGTTGGGTACATAGTTTTTGATCTTGAGTAACATTTTCTACATTAATTTTTTCCAGCAAGTCAGTAATGAGTCCACTCACAAACAGTTTCGGAATCGGTTTGAGTTTACGCAACTTCTTTGCACTTTAAATGCGACGCAAAGTGTAAGGCTTGAGATAAACGTAAAATTAGTGTATTAAACTCAATATTTCCATTTGTTTAGCATCTCGTCGCAAAGTTTTTTTGCAATGCCGAATGGAATTGTGGCAGCTTAAGCGTGCTGCAAATTTTCCAACATTTGAGAATACTCACTGCCACAGAATTCATACTCAGGTAATATACGAGTACTTTCTTTTTTCCTTACGGAAATTGTACAGTTTTAGTATTAGCATAAAAAACAGCGACAAACTGGAATTAATATTTAATGACTTTCTCGAAGCTGAATTTGAATTGATTTCAAACTTGTTCATATCTGCATGTTATGGTAAGTTAATCCATTGTTAAAATATTAATATATAAATAAAATTTGGATTAGATATATCAAATGCTGTCGCTTTGGAAAATATACTTGAAAATGGCTTACGTGGACTATACCAAGATTTACTTCGCAACCCAACAATAAATAATTTGAACTACCTAGACACTGTGAAGGCGACAATGCCCGGTATGTAAATTAAAACTAATTATTTAATATTTGCATGTATCTAATCAAACGTTCAACTTTTGTAAGTGCAGCGGATGCTTTATCCAAAGTAACTCAGAAGCACTTAAACATCGTATTAGAGCTCTATAGCAGTAACGTGCGCGAAGCATTTCGGAGTTTTTCATCGTGGATCAATGAAGGTGTAGACGAAATAATTTTTACAAAAATTCTTTCCGATAAAGCAAGTATTGCTATATTCATGTAATTACCACGATATTTTACATTAGACTGTTATAGCTAATTGCCACTAATGCATATGATGCGCTCAACTATCTTTTCAAACGATCTACAACAGAGCATTTCAAAGAGTGGAAGTTTTATTTAATTCTTTTGCAAACTATATCAAGTCGTGCCAATGGAGAAACGACTACTTTCCTTAAAAGTACAGTTAATTAAATACATAAAATAAACATTCATTAAAATCTGCAATGCATACAGAATATTTCAAATCACGCCTTGCTCACATTGCCGGGATGCCCCGAAAAAACGAAATGCTCCATTTGCTGCTAAGCGTTCGCGCCGCAACCGCAACAACGATGGATATTCAAAAGAATCTGAACGCGTATGCCGATTGGTACAAACAAAATATTGGTGAAATGAAATTTGTTATGGATAAAGAGATGTTTCAAAACATTTTAAAATCTCTTGACGAATGCATTAACTATGACACTGAGACTCAGTATTTAGAAGTTAGTACTCGAACTTTTCTACCTTTTCTGAATAAGTAAAACACATTTTTTTACAGGTACATGCAACAATTTCGATTTCTCCACCTATACTTTGCGGGAAATTGGTACAAAGCTACAAAAACAAATGTAAAAGTCATCTAATGAAGATAAAAAACAAACGATCAACGCCAATAAATGTAGATGAGAGCATTTGTATTGAAGATAGCGATTAGAGTCAACTTATAAAAATCCATGTATTTTATTTTTTTTATTATATATATAATAACAGTATCCTCGATCCGAATTGACTAAATTTATTTAAACTTAAAAATACTCTAAAGTTTTTGAGAACGTTGTTTGCCTGCGAGCGGCTTGTTGCGTTCATCCCAAAGAGTTACACCATCGCAGGCACAAATCTTCTTAAAATTCTGCATAATGCCTGCTGAACGTGCTATAATACCACAAGCGATTCTGAAAATTAGGAAACAAGCGGTGATAGCTGATAAATTAAGACGCACATTTATACTCACCTTTCGCCAGAATTTCCATCTACCAGACTTTGGGAATTGTCGCCTTGACCTAAATCATCTGCGCCAGCGGTGATAACGGCCGACCGACCAATAATGTCCCAAACCTGCAAGACCGAATCGATAAAACGGATTGTGGCACGACCTTTGTCATCCGCACGAATATTGCCTAAGTCACCAGCATGCCTTTTTGAGGGATCCGCGTTTTGTGCCCCATGTGGCGAGCCGCGTGGATTGTAATGTGCACCAACTGACGCGCATCCGGCTGATACGTCACCTGCTTCGTGTATATGAAAACCGTGTAATCCAGGGGTCAAACCATCAACGACGCCGTCGACCACTACACCGGGTTCCTCCGGTTTGATCGCCGTGAAGCGGACAACACCTCGTATTGGAGTTTTATCAACATCACTACCGGTTGTGTTTATAAGCACTACTGCCGATTGTCCACCAAATCCAGAAAGAACTGCATTCATGCCAGTGCTTTCTATTTTGTCCTGTAACTCCGACCATGGATGATTCGTGTGTATGATAACTTTTCCTTGCTTTGTATCAATTTCTTCGACTTTGCCCACGCCGCTGAGAGCTTTGCGCACCCGCTCGGCGCATTTTTCGCTGTGCATTTGAACAGCGAACTCGATCTGTGGAAAATTGGCTATGTCAATAAGTATTGTAATTATTTTTTTTAAATTTGTTTTTTTTTTTTTTACCTTTATTTCGCTCATTTTTTTTTATCAAAAATAAACAAATTTTGTTTTTCTTGAAGACGCTAGTGATGAGCAATTTTTCAATTTCTATGATATTTTTACAGTGATTCCCAAATCGTGATTGATTACATGATTTACCAAGTATATTCTACATTATTTTATGTGATGCGTAGGTCCAAGTAACATAGGAGTATGTAACATCCAGTTCCAATGTATTAACAAGAAATTGAAACAGCTGTTTCTAAACCGTAACTCAATGAAGTGCAATCAAACTTCTTATCGTGATTGTGAAATCACATTTAGCTCATGTCTAAAAGACGCTTCTTATCATTGAGGGGTTTTCACAGCCAACTCGGTAAAAATAGACATAAAAAGCCTATATTGCCCGCTGGTTGGCTCAATGTCGCTTGCAGTTAGACAGGCACTTGGGCTTGGTCAATGTTGGTGACTCACTCAAATTCGGCGTGTATCAGAAAAGTCAGCTGTTTCTGACATACGGCACCGAACTGTATTATTGGACTTTGAGACAATAAACACAGCTCAGCATTAGAAATTATTAAATCCGTAGAATTTTAAACACAGTTTCTTATTTCCCTCCATTATTTTAAATATTAAAAACACAAATGTGAGTGAATCTTTTTTGGACATATTATTTGTATTTCATCTAGTATATTTAGGTGTATACAATTAGAATAAAATTAAAAACTACTTAATAATTTAAAACAAAACCTTAATCACATTTTTAATAAGTGGAATGTCGCACAAAATTGAATTCATTGCGTAAATCTGCCGTTACACAAATAAATTTGTACGTAATAGTTGGAGTAGATCGTCAATCGATCAGTTAATTTATACCACTGAGTTTGAAACTGTCTGGGTCAGTCTCAATGACCCCGCCTGTTCACTAACGTCTCGTTGTGATGAAGGCGTCGCAACCGAATCGGATGGGACTGTAATCGAAGTCATCTCGATTTCCACACTTCCACCCGGAGTTGGATTTGGATCAGTCTCTGAATAAGGCGGAACAGCGGGCAAAGCAGCTTCTGTTGATGGCATAACAACTGTTCCTGGCATATCAATGCTCGATGGTTCTGATGCAGCAGCTGCTGTGGGTGTAGTTAGGTTACACATGCGCATGACTTCATCGTAGCTGGGTAATTCTTTGTCATCTTTCTCTAGTTGTGCACGTATACGAGCAGCTTCATCACTATTAGGTTCGATGTAGAATATATCGTTGTAACGATTAGCGGGTGTTTCATCTGATATTGTGAAGACGTTACCCTGTTGATCTGAAAAAAATTTGAAATGTTGAAAAATTATTTTCAAAATTAATGTACAATATGTTATATTTGTACTCTGTATTACCGCGACGGTGTTGGCGATTTATTTGCGTAGTTTTATATACGCGCATAGCCAGCTAAAATACACAATGCATTAGAAATTACTATACCGAAGTGAGAACAAAACTCAATTACAAGCACAAGCTGTATAACGATAAATCCAACAGCGAAAAAGGCGAAAGAAATTATGATTTTACTAGTTAAATTCATTTTAGAACCATACGTTAACCAAAACGTTTAACAACGCTCTCATTAACCATTAACCTTCTAGCCACTAACCAAATGCAATTAACTGTTGGGATATTAAGTGATACAATGATTGTCAGCAGCGCGAATTCAAAAATTGATTATATTGATTTCATTTGATAAGATAAGCTGTTAACGTTAGCTAAACAGGGAAACTGAAAACAGTGGGATTTGCACACGTTACCATTTGCACGACACCACCTTCTGCCATAATCCTGATACGAGTCTGTGCCACAGCTCCGAAATAGTTGCTGTGTGCAGCGATTGTGACGAGGTTGCCGAAACTTTGTAAGTACTTTTAATTCGACATGTACACAAAAGCAAATTACCGGCAGAATAAAAAAAAATATCACAAACACAGAAAATAATACTAAAAATGGTATCACGAACTTTGATGAGAAATCCATTAGTAATTTCAACTCGAAATTATCCTTTTCAAGAATGCAAAGCCCAAAAAAATTGTTTTTGTAGCACAACCTCAAATATTACACTCTTAGTGAAAAATGAATTGATTTCCAATACAATTTGTTATACTCCAACATTCACATGGTTAAGTTTACGGTTGTGTCCATTGGCATCGATATTCCAGTGATAAGATTAAATATATTACACTTCAAAATTTTTGCAAGCAAATTCGATGTGTTTTGTACCTCAATTCCATGATAAAAATGTCTTGATAAAGAATAAATCGTGTTATATTTAATTAGAAAACGAAATTTTATACACAAAAAATTACTAAACTATATTTAGTATTATTTTTGTAATTACGAATTGTCACAAAAAGTAACAAATAAAACATACCAATGCCAAGTCGATAGGAGACTATCTGGGCGTTTGTGTCGTTTACAATACCGCAGCATTTTGTAAAAATACACCAAAGGCAGCTCTTGAAATATTTAAGTTCTTATCATTTAAACTTTTAATTCTCTCATTTTTTGTTACCTGAAGCACTACATAAATCAAAAATATTACTATGAACACAAAAATGAAAAATAAAGTAAAGTATAAGATTAACATTATACTTAGTACCACATCCACTGCTAGTTCACTTTCAAATAAAAGAATAATGAAAATAGAATTAAATTTCAATTGCTTTGTTGCTCCTTTAAACTACTCGATCTATCAGCAGCGAACAGCAATAAATTGATTAAAATTTATTTATTATCTCACATTTTGATTGCGTTCTAAAAAACTTTTTTGTATTTTCATATTTCGTCGTTTGTATCTATATATGTACATATGTATCACGACCAAATATCGGCCTCGCATGTGTATGCTTCAATGCATTTTTGAATGCCTTTAAATGTTAAAATTGCTTTGGTACGTGTGTATAAGAAATTGCAATCATAAAATACACTTCTTTTCTCTGATTGCAGTGATGTTACATACTTATTAAGACTCATACAGTTTGAATTGCATATATTACTCCCCTGAGCTATCAAGAAGCCATTTAAAAAGCTTGTTATGTGTGTCATCAATTTGGTTCGTTCCCGGTTAATTTTCTTCACTTGTCGTGTGAGTAATATACAAAAAGCACTCATGAGCTTTTCCAAATCCAATTGATTTAGTTGTACAAAAGGAAAAGATCAGTGTGAAATAAATTATGAAATACATTTTTTCAAACTCATTGCTAGAGAAATAGTTTGATATATTGCGAAAATATTAAATATTAATTATTAATTAAAACAAACCAAAAAGAACGCAATCTTCGGCCTTGCCTTGTATAATCTTCACGCCTATTTTTATGATACGCCCATCTTTTTTTTAAGAATATTATTTCTCTTTACCTACGTAGCCTACATACCAATTTTCATCGTTAAGCCACATTGGTTGCCAGAAATAGGCTTAACGATGAAAACATTATTGATTTTAGTTATAAGTGGGCGGTGCCCGGTGGATGCCCAAGTTGCAATCAAAAAAGTTTTTACGACTATAGTATTATGGCTATATCAACTCGTCTTTTTGAGCTGATCGAGAATATATGTATGTACATTTTGTATAGTTGGAAATGACTCCTTCTGCGTGAAACAAACTTCGTGCTAAAGTTATAATACTACTAAATTAAACTTACCTCGTACAGGTGATGCCTCTAATCTCATATACCATAAATAAAAACCAACGAAGGTACCCAAACCAAATGCAATTACGTATACAATACAATATAATTGTGTGGTATTGATATGAAAATAGCTCATATTATATAAATTATTTTTTGAAAAGTTTCTGGAAGCTGCGACAGCTGCTACACAACTAAAATGGTTTTCCTTTTTTCTATTTCGCAAATATAGTAAACGACTGGCTTGAGTTATTGTGCTTATCAGCAGCCGCGATCGAGTCATATATAAAAAATGAAAAATGTTTTTTTTTAGAACAATAAAAATATTCTTAGATATTTTGAAAGCGTGAAGCAACTAATGAAATCATGTTTATACACTTCACGCAGTGACGCAGTTGGCACGAAGTTTTTTACACGCAGAAGGAGACATGGCATGGCACCGACCACTAATAACTAAAATCACTAACTTCCATATCTCTGGCTCCCAATGAGGTTTAATGATGAGAATTGGTATGTAGGCTTTATAGAGAAATAAGATTCTATAGAAAAAATGGAGTTGGCACAAAAACGGAGCGTAAAGCGTATGCAATCTTCGGCAAGGCCGAAGCGGTCTTACTGGTTTAACCTAAATTTTAAACTTCTAGTTTTCATTACTTCTAAAGTTCGCTCAAAATCCTTTTTATAATTGCTTTAAAACAGTATGATCAACGTTGTGATGTCCCGTCATTGTTTGTGATGCTATTCGAAATACATATGAATGTGCATCAAAGCTTTTAAGAAGCTTATACATCTTGTTTTATATGACGTCAATTAACTTCGCATTGACCATTTGCGCAATACAAACTTGTATGTTAAACGACATTTCAGTCGAATGCTTTGCACTTTTTGTCGTGACAATTGAACATATGCCACTATACACAAATCCATTTTTAATTGAGTACTCGTCCAGTTATGCTTTCAAGCATGTGTTTGCCCAAAGAGGAGAAGACGAAGTGAAATGAATCAACAAGAAAAATTGCTTTGTAATTTAGGTGCAAAAGTTATTGCACTTAAAATATGACTTCTAAAGCAACAATTTTTTTAGGATACATAAACGCATTTGTAATGTAATATGCATGATCGCTCTGTCATCTATAGCAGCGGTCAGACAGACAGCTATGCACTGATTAGTGTATCTTTTTTACATAAACTTCATTTTGTCGCTTTCAAATGTACATATACTATAAGTACATATGTATGTACATATATATTAATTGAAACTTCTCTCTATACCTCTTTAGGTATATTTGAATGCAAACAAAGCATAACGAAGTTTTTACGTGAAGAATGATTTCTATTCAAAATCAAAATAAAATTTTGCTATTCGATTCAACATTGAATATCGATTTTATATGGGCATACATTGTCTGCACTCAATCTTGTTCACAATAAGCTTGTTGTGCGGAAATTTGCGCTCGTGTATATTTCTATGGTGCACTTGTACATATGGAGCTTAACAATCACTTGTTTGCGTCCTTAATTTACAAAAAACTCTTAGCGTCATGCAAGTAATAAGAAGGACAATTTATGTGAGTGTTGGGCAATTATTACACGCTGACTGACTCATAACACAAATCCGTTTTTAATTGACAGTTGACAAGTATTCAAATGGTGAACATGTACTATGAACGTATGTTTAAGTGAGCTTAACGGGAGAAAAAAAAACCTAAAAACTTAAAAAGGAAAAGTAAAGAAATGAAAAAATGAAAAAAACACATCAAAATTTGTTGCTGTCGTTTTGAAGTTAATGAGAGCACAGTGAAATAACTTTTTGAATTTTTACTCAGACACTTATGAACAACTAACAGTAAAAGGAACTTATCGCGAGCACAAATATAAAAGACGATAAAAACATCTGCTATGCGATAAATATATAAATTTGTTTACATATTTTACGTTATGGTCACGAACAAAAAATTAATAATTATTTTTATATTATTATGTTTTGCTTATCAACATCGCAATCCTATAACTAAAAGAAAAAACAAAACCAAAATGGGAGCTATTTCTTGCTTTGCCGAAATTTATTTACACTTGTAAACGTTTTCCCAACTATTCTTATTGAAGAATTCTTCATAATTTTTCCAATAAGAGTCAAGCACGTTATTTCTTATTTCTTTTTCCAATAAGAATAATACACGTAGCCACGCCCATTTTATAATTTGTTTTGAAAAAAGCAATGCAGTTGACTTCACCACATTTCGCAATTCGTCTGCTTATAAAGAGACAGACAGACAGACTATTCTCAACTATTCTTGTTGGCAAAACCTTTTTATAGATTTTTAAATTAAAATCATATTTGTTTTTGAAAATTAAGTGTCGGAGCCACGTTATTGCAGATTTAGGAGCGTAGCCATGCCCCTTTTGAAATTTGTTTTGAAAAAAACAAAGCAGTCATACTGCACTACACTATGCAATATTCTATCTCGTCTGCTTACAGAGAAACAGACAGACGGACATGGCTATATGAACTCGTGTCGTCGTGCTGATCAAGAATATATGCAAATATTTTGTATTGTCGAAGATCCTTCTGAGGGCTAAAAACTTCTTCATTAAGTGATAATACTATTCACTGGGTTCAAAGTATTAAAAAATCGGATGAAAATTTTTATGGAACGGTCAGTCAATATTCAATCACTTGATGTTAGAGTACATGCAACACTTTTTTACGTACCACGTCTAGGTGACATCACTGCTCTCGCAAAGCTGAAATAAAAAGCAACGACGATACCCCCAAATACAATATATGGCCAACTGCTTAAAGAGTAACTCATATTATATAATTTTTTTTTTTTAAATGAATACCGAATGTTTTTAAAAACTCTGGAAGCTGCGACTGCTTCTACACAACTAAAACGGTTTTTCTTTGCAAATATAGCAAACGACTGGCTTGAGTTATGATGCTTATCAGCAGCCACGAGCGAGTAATTTATACAAAATTTAAAATGTTTATATAGTACAGTAACCAGAAAGGAAGCTATTTCCGGCTTTGCCGAAATTTATATACTCTTGCAAACGTTTTTCCAATTATTCATTCTAGAAAATACTTATCAAATTTCCAATAAGACTCATTTACGTAGCCCCGCCCATTTTTAATTTGTCTTAGAGAAAGCAATGTAGTGATTTTTCACTACATTTTGGAATCTTGCATCTCGCGTGCTTACAGAGAAGTCCCATTTTTAAGTTTTTCGCATTTATAAAAACAGGTAATAGCAAAATTTGGTCTGTTTATATTCAAGAACAAATAAATTTTCTAACAAAAACCTTCTATTTGACCCATCGTTCCTATGGGAGCTATATGCTATAGTGGTCCGATTGAAATAATTCTGAGATATACAGTGCTTGGCATATCTGAAAAACATTTTGCGTCCAAATTGTCTCGATATGTTTAAAACTCTAGGAGGAGTTTGCATGGAAACAGACAGACGGACATCGCTATATGAACTCGTCTCGTCGTGCAGATCGAGAATATATATACATTGTATAGTCGGAGATCTCTCTTTTTCTGCGTTACAGACTTCACGACAAAGGCAATATGCTCTTTTTTGCAAGAATATAAAATTATTTGTAGATATTTTGGAAACGAGGACAAACTAATGAAATCATGTTTAAACTCTTCACGCAGTGAATGTTACACCCAGAAAGAGACATCTCCGGCTATACGAAGCATATACATATGTTCTTGCTCAGCTTGACAAGACGAGTTGATGTAGCCAAGTCCGTCCGTCTGTCCGTCTGTCTGTATGTGTGCTATCTCCTCCGACAGTTTTGAAGCTATAAACGTGAAATTTCGCACAGACCCTTGAATTTTAAAATTTGTGGGAAGAGCATGTTGCTCTCGTTTTAAAATTAATGAGACCACAGTGAAATAACTTTTTTTTTGATCAGTTTCTTATGAACAACTAACAATGAAGTACGATTAAATAAAAGGGAACATACCGCGAGCACAATTAAAAAAAAAGAAATAAAAACACGTGCAACTTATAAATATTGCGTATTTAAATTTGTATATTTTGCGTTATAGAGCAAAAAAATTATAATTATTTTTATGTTTCTCAGTTTTCTTTATCAACATCGCAATCCTAAAACTAAAGTTATAAGTATATAGCAATTTTAATAAAAATAAACTGGAATTTACCCAAAATTTAAGTTTGACGCCCTTTGTGCGTAGTCCAAATACAAAATGATATTTTCTGTTATGCACCCTTAAGGAATAAAATATTCTTAGTATACGTACAAAATATCAGGTCCGTACCTTTAACGATTTTGGAGATATAAGCTTTGACATGCAAACACTTTTTGATGAGTAATAAAGGGTAGGGGCGGGAAAAATTTGTATGCAGTTTTAAAGACGTACATTTATTGAGTCTGCATACAAAGTTTCGTATCTGTTGTAGTTGTGGTGATATTAAATTTTTGTAAAAAAAGTCGAAAATACTGGGGGAAGGAGTGGGCATGGCTCAAAACCGTTCAAGCTTGATCTGCTGCCGAGCATCACGAGTCTATCCTCCAAATCTCAAGTCTCTATCTCTTATAGTTTCCGAGAATCTTTGGTGAGGACGGACGGACATCGCTTAATCAATTTGTCTTGCCGTCTTGATCAAGAAGATATATACTTTATGGGGTCCCCCTCCCTTCCTTCTATGCGTTAGATACATTTCGGCCAAACAAAAACAATACCCTGGTACAATATGTACAGGGTGTAAAAAAAGAAACAAAACCAGAATGGGAGCTATTCCCTGCTTTGCCGAAAGTTATAAACTCTTGTAAACGTTTTCTTATTGAAGAACTCTTTTAATCGTTTTTTTAATAAGAGTCAATCACGTTTTTGAAGATTAAGGAGCAGAACCATGCCCATTTTCTAATTTGTTTTGAAAAAAGCAATGCAGTCCTACTTCACTACATTTTTCAATCTTCTATCTCGTTTGCTTATACAGAAACAAACAGACACACGGACATGGCTATATGAACTCGTCTAGTCGTGCTGATCAAGAATATATATATGTATATAAAATATAGTCGGATATGTCTGCGTTGCAACCTTCATGACGAAGTTAATATACTCTTTTTTGCAAGAGTATAAAAAGGAAATACATAAAAATTACACATTTAATAAAAAACGATAACAATTTTCCTAATAATAATGTTGACTCAAAGATTGATTATTCTTCTCGTTTGGTAAACAAAAATTTTTCCATTGATTTCATCAATCGCATGGCAAACAAAAATCAATCCCATTAATGACTAAATATAAAAAAAAATTACAAACATAAAACATAAAATTAGTAACAGCCAAAAGAAAGACTCTAATCATTAGTTGAGTCAACATTAATGGTTGGTATAAAGTAGCTTCAGTTCGATACAAACTTAAGCACTTCGAGTTGAACCAGCAGAACAGTACGTGGACAAGAATGGTATCTCTTACGGTTTTGACAAATTTTACTATACTTTACACGCAAAGCTTAATCGAAAGATTCAACAATCAACATCATTTGAAAACAAATGTATACTATGTACCAAAAGTGCATCACTTGGAAGTGTTACCAATAAATGTGAATTACCCAGCAATAACAAATATTCTACTGACATCAAGTCATCATTTTGTAATGAAACAATATTTTTCAACGAATGTGCTCATAGTTATTTTAATCACAGCCGATTTCTATGAGAACGTAGAGACCGTAAAAGTCTTGCACAAAACCCTAAATGGCTGGCAAAATGTACAAATGCTGCTGATAAGCGCAAATGGAAGCAACGGAACAAACTTAGAAACTTGGCAGCCACTGTTCAAAATCTACTGGGAACATGGTTTTGGAAAAATAATTCTAGCAAATATGGCAGCTAAACCTAAATTGTTGACATTCGAGCCGTTCCCACAGCTGCAGGTGAAACGCACTACATTGGGCGATTATCTAAAGGGAAGCAAAGCGCCGCCGAATTTTCAACTTTATCCTATACGGGCTCTTGTTGGCAACGATGAACCCTATTCATTTGTGTATCGGACAACACACAATGGAGACGACACTTTGGAGTATAACGGGTTAGTGGTACAGTTTATACGACTTTTCGCACGTCACTACAATGGTACCTTTGTGCCGGTGCATTTTCCCGGCCTAGGACGGTATTCAACGCAAAACTGCGTTGATTTTATTAATAACAATTTGACTGATATATGTGCAAGCAACTTCATCATTATGCGTAAATATGCGACGAGCACAACGTTAAAGGTCACATACACCTATCTGATGGCGCCCTATGGTGAGCCAATCAAGAAACTTCATTATTTTTTCAAGCCATTCGATACACAGATTTGGTGCTGTTTACTAGCAACGCTTTGTTACACAACATGTCTTTTAGCACTAACAAACTTTTGTAAATATCGTGTTTGGAATTTTGGAAAATATTTTCTCATTACAGTACAAAGTTTAATATACACTAGTTGCATGCTGAGGCATTTACAACTTAAGACAAAAATTCTCATCTGGCTACTGCTGATGGGCACCGGTTTTGTGTTATCGAATCTGTATGTAACATTACTCTCGAGCATGCTAACAACAAAGCTCTATTAGAGACCCATCAACAATATTGCCGACTTAAAGGCTAACAATATCACCATACTGCTCTCAAAATATGATAATCGAACCCTGAATGTTTTTGGTGCCACACCGGAATTTAACGAACGCTGCGAATATGTCGAATTTGAATATTTCAAAAAATTACGTGATAATTTGAATACGCAACATGCTTTTATCGGTACTATAGATCGTATTCAATTATATTTGTATCAGCAGAAATTTTTAAAACGCCCACGTCTTAAGCAGCTAACCGAATCACCTGGCGGCGTCTGGTCTGCTCAGGTCATCAGAGAAAATTGGGCGTTTGAACATTTATACAATAGGCATTTGTTACGCATCTTTGAAACGGGCTTCTATGAAAAGATATCTGATGATATACGTGAATTTGCCATAAAGACTGGCTTCATTCGATTTTTCCATACTGATTATGTTTATGTTGAACCGCTCAATTTATCACATTTCGCCATGCCGGCCATTTTATTGGCCATTGGTTATGGCTTGTCTACTATATGCTTTGGTATCGAATGGTGCATACTTTATACATCCAAATGGATAAACAAAAGCAATTTCACTATATTTTAATTCATAAAGAAGAACAATTAAAAAACAAATTGTTGCTTAGATTGAGCACAACAAATAAAAAAAGCACAAACTTGTATAAACTAAACTGAATTTGAATAATAAAACAAGCGAAATTAAATCAAATACACTTTTCCATTAACATGAACAACATATCTATGATTCTGCAATTATAATCGTTCTATCATCTCCTTTTATCGATATAATCGAAGTCTGTCGTAGAATTTTTCGATATTTATTTTCTCTGCGTTTGCAAGACTATCTAAATCGCAAGTAACATACGTTTCTAAGCAATTGGGTACCTGATTAGCATTTTTAATAATTACATACCCTCAATATGTAAATGGTTGCTGGAATTATCGGAAGACGGATTGTGTCTTCTTGATCGACTTGTAAAACACCAGCAACTCATTAAACATTCTCCGCCACGACATTTCGTCAGTATAAACCATATTAGGCTCTACAAGAATTATTTGTTTTGAACTAATTACGAAAAAAAAACGAATCGCAATGAACTTACCAGCAACACTAAATAAGTAACCGGCAAAACAAAAAATACGATTAATGCTGCCAATATATAAATTCCGAACGAATCCATTGTGTAGTTATACCTCAGGCCAAGAAATGTTAATGCTATGAGCGTTAGAATTTTGTGCGTAGACTAATTTTTATAAGAAATAGTCGAGTTAGAAAGTTTATTACTTGGACTATCATAAAAACGAAGCTTTCATAAAAATATACTATCTACTAATTAGTATATTGGTTAAACTTGATATACAAGTATACATATACATGTGTTATCACTACAGTTCAAAAGCACTAGTTGCTTTATTTAAAAGCGGCAACATTTTGTTATTGGGCGAAGCGATTTAAAAAAATTCAAATACTTTTGATAGAAAAAGAGTCACGAAAAAATCAAAACAAAGAATTAAGTACATTCAATGCAACTACATACCCATAAACCGAGGCTGATTGTTGGTATTGATGGCACGTCGATTGCGTCTTCTTGACCGACTTGGATGATGCCAAGCGTTCGAGGGGTATTCTCTGCCACAACATTTCGTTAATATCAACCACAGCAGAAACTTTAAAAAATCGTTTCAAATAAGATTCAATAAAAAGTCGTGAAACGCTATCCAATTACCTGCAGCACAAAATAAGTCACTGGCAAAACGAAAAATACAACAAAAAATGCCGCTATATAAATACCAAAAATATCCATTTTTAAGGTAACTCAAGTTATTTTGTTTTTATTGGAATGTATATTATACATAGAACAACTTTAACGCAACGAGCCTGTTTCACGTAAGAATTACTTTTCAAGACTAAGACATTTTGTATCAAAGGCCACATAAAATGTTGCCGTTATCAAAATATTTTCATTCTTGGTGTCGCTATTGTGCGGGCCTTCATTAGTAACTGTTGGGTTGAAGGAAATTAATAAAGTCATCGCTCTTCGAAATCAGCCAACAATTGCGATTCGACAATACACAATACAATGTACATACAAAAACCAGTCAAAGCGAAAACAATAGACTAAAGAAAAACTTATCTTGGAGCCAACTTGTCTGATAAGATTAAGATAGACGAGTATATAATACATAGATTGAGCATTGGTAAGACAATATTTTGCACAAAATCGGTAACTTACTAAAGCGCATATACTTTTTATTGCTTATTAATAACGAAACGTCGCATTACGCACATACCTCTAGCTCTGCTGCTCGGTCCATTCGATCTCGCTCTGGAACCACGTTGTGTGGATTCAGAAATTTCTAGACATGCCCAAAGGCACAAGCGCAAACAACAACACATAATGGCACAAGACAAAAACACTATAAACAATGCCGACATATAAAGCAGTATCTCTTGCATAGTTATATTTTGTATTGTATTTTTTGTATTCACTTAAATATCCTTGGCACAAATGTAAAAAAACTTTCTATTTTAGTTTCCTGTTTTTTTTTTTGTTGAATATCAAATTTTTTCTACACACTTTATTCGGTTGAATAATGTTAGATACTTGTCAATTGAATCGTACAAATCATCTCATAAAGTTTTCTTTACTGTTCTACGACGCTTTGAAGTTTTTTGATCGTACCAACACGGAGTTCTAAACATAATGATTACACCAACTAAGCGGGCTCGGCGTGCAAATTTTCTTACGGTCTGTCTGTGATAAGCTTTATTTATTTGATAAGATAATAATGCATGTGACGAAAGACAAGTATATAAATCCGTTGACAGTATATTCAAGTAAATAAACCACATAATATATGCATCTCAGTAAGAGCTACTGATATTAATTCCATTTTAAGCTCATTACAGATATTTGTACAAAGTACATAAGTACTGATATATGTATGATATAAACTTGTGATTCTACAAAGTTGAGATAAATTATCTCAGCACGTGTGCTGGCTAATTTTAAACTTGTGTGTTCAAAGGCCATTACTTTTAGCTATTTTAAAACAAGAGTCTTAGCGTATGATCTGCATGCGCGCATGAGTCTATAAATCTTCAAGCATAAGATAACAATTTATAAACATTGAAGCAATTTTTAATATAAATGTAATTTTTTTATTGTTAGTACCTAAAGGTTACAAACACCATGATTTGTGATTAATAATTTTATTTGTTTTGTCATATTACTACCAATTTGATATTCTTAGAAACATATAACGAACATACTTATTATGATTTTGACTGGTCAATGTGGTCAATAGACCATGACTCATCCTACAGCAGTTAGTGTACCTAAAGCTCTGGAGTGTTATATTTCTTTAAGGCTGCAATACTAATCGAAACAGAGATTAAATAGAATAAATACGCTAACTTTGGTCGTTTATTTAGCTTATCACATCATTATATCAACTAAATACAAGTGCCGCTGAAAGGCGTTTCGTGGCTAAGAATCTAGTTTTCAACTTGTTTATTTGCAATGATGATTAATGCTTAATTTGGCACTCAATTTTACTATAATCACACATGTCATTAATTAATTGAAACTATAAAGCAATTATTTTAACTATGCGCTACTAATTTGAAATTAGTGGGCAAATTAAAAAAAATATATCGTGTGAAAGAAAACGACTGCGGAACTGTTTAACAAAGAAATCGCCTGAAATAGATTCAGTCAACAAAACGTGAGCTTAATAAATTGAAATAATGAGAAACAAAGAAGAAAAACAACACATAAACCGAAGCTCAAAGAATTACGACAAGAAATATTTTCCAAAATTAATTCAAGGACTTTTCAGAATTTTGTAGAAGTCTAAATCCACAACTAGAAACTTTTGGACACATTTGATGCAATTAAAATGAAGGTTAAATAAAGAAAAAACAAAAATTTTACGCTCTACTTTAGATTAGGAAATAATTAACAAACTTATTAGTTTAGCAAGAAAACGATCTAATAAAAATTTGGTGTGCTTGTTGTGCTTACCTGATGTGCTCGCTTCATTGGCACCTTTGCTGCAACAACAACAGCTACAACATAAGCAACAGCAACAGCTTCGTTGTGTACGCTCTCTTCGTCGATGTGTGCGACAGCGATGGCACAACTTAGGAAAATAAGCCTAAATTTGTATGATTTTAATTACGTTTGCCAACGATTTACAAATAATTATAAAGAGCTTACGCGCATTATTGCATAACAAATAGACAAAGCTACAACGCCAATTACAAAATACATTGAAAAGTGCATTAGCACTGATTTCCTTCGAACTTATAAACTGAAAATAAAATTTAGATCTTTTATCTATAAGATAAATCAACAATCCGACCTAAAAATATCGAAACAGAAACGTTACTGTCTTCGGGTAAATACAACGACCAACTGTCCAACAATATTGTTGATGAGATTTTTATTACTTTATCGTAAGATATTTGTTTATGAAAGTATTATGTCGAATCTAATCCCGTCATTATTTAATTACTGCACGAGCAAATATAAAAATTCTATGAGAGTTTTAAAAACTTTAATTTAAAAAAAGAATATTTTGATAATATATCTTATCAGCAAGCCAAAGTCATTTAAGTTCACTTGATGAATGAGTTCTAGTTCAATGCTTCTATGTTGCGCCCATAACATTGAACACCTGTACACGCCTTTTAAAATGTTCATTTTGTAACAACAAATCATGGTATTATAAAACTGTTATAAAGCACGAAAGGTCTTTAGGCCAAAGTAATATTTTTTAGAAGTCTGTCGTACAATAAAATCGACTGTTAGTATATTCCCATTGAAGAAAGCACGGAAACTCATCTTCATCTCCATTTGTTGATTCAACAAATATGAAAAAGTCCAATTGTCTACAGCTAACTTAACTTTCAAGTAACATAATTTTTATGAGGAAGTGACTCACCTTCCGTATTTGCTTGTGTAGCGCCTGGCGGATCAATGCGTATCGTACGTAATACACGACCAGGCTGCCTTTGTTGGCGTGGTCTTGTTTCACGTTGATGGGCTCGTTTTATTTTGTAAATAAGTAACTGTTAATGGCATAATATTACTATCAATATCAACACAATACAGAACACGGACAAAACTTACGCGTAATAAAACATAAAACAATAAAATTACAAATATCCAGATTAAATAATAGCCAACATCATCCATTTAAACAACTTTCAATCGAAATAAATGTTCCAAATAAAATATAAAACACAACTCAATAAACAATTGGTGAAATTATATTTACGAACGCTTCACACAAGGAACGGTTTGAAAATGACACATATATCGAACTCTTGAAATAAAAAAATTCATAACTTATCTATAGCAATGCGATTAGGGCTATATATATATTGACATATACATATATGTATATAGTGACCAGACAAACGAACTGACGCCAAACGAAGTCGTCACATTCGGAAAAGAATTGTTTGCTTAACCAATTAGTACAATGATTTTGGGTTTTGACTTATCGTTTAATAGCTTCAAATTTGATACGAACCTTCGCTTTCATTATTATAAACAACACGAGCGTTATCATTTGCATCGTAGTCACTGCAAGGGCTCATGTAAATATACTATTATGAAAAAAGTTAAGCAATTTTGAGCAACTGTGGTTAAACCTTCAAGCTTATTACTTACAATAAGAATTAAAATTAACACGAATACAAGATACATTAATTGGCCCAGATACATTTTACACGCACTTTTTACACAAAATATGCTACACTATGGAACATGCAAAACTTCTAATTGACAATCAAACAAAATTTCATATCCGTCAAGAATTACACATTAATTGACGACACAAATAAACGAGACAAAAGATGAAACAGAAGACCCAACGATGGCGAACAAAGTTTTCCTTATCGAGAGCTTTTAAGCATAGAGCTTTTATAAATTTAACAAAATCATAGACACCAACACATACAAACAAAAACAATCAACTGATACACCTGCAGTTGCTTATCTGTCATATTGTTGTTAAACTGTGCCATTTATCTATCAATATGAAAACAGCAATAACATGCGCACTACTCGCCAAGGATATTGAGCTCAAATAAAGTTTGCAAGTCGCGATCGAACCCTTGCTGAGTTAGGACGTGTCTAAATTTGAACAGAAGTTGCGTTCTAAGATTTTGAATATTGAAATTACAGTTATTCGCTCCTTGCTTTACCCCTGAAGCACAACAACAAATCAGTGGCTGCTGATAAACAACAATATACTGTTAACTCTCAGTTGTCATCATGAGCGACAACGAAAACGACCTAACGGTTTGGAGCTGGCAGGGAGTAAAACCGAAGCCAATTTTAAACAAGAGCCCAAAATCAACAGTCTCTGCTAATACTCAAGAAAAAACTTGCACTGGACTCTACACCAAGCACCAGCTCCTATCGATTCGCTCTTCTAAGCGACAGCACGCCAGAAAAGAAAGAGAACGACGGTGACAAAAAAGGATCACTTGACATGGTAATTGAGGACACTAATGATTACGCCAAGCCACCACCTATATTTTTGTCTGATGTCAATGACATTAGTCAGATGCTAGCCTATCTCGATACTAAAATTGAAAGAGAGCGTTTCTTTTATACAGTTCAACGCGATGGTCACGTAAGACTTATGGTTAAGTCAATTGAAGAGTATAGAAAATTAGTTAAAACTCTTACTATTGATTTTGTTAAATATCACACTTATCAACTTAAACAAGAAAGAGCATTTCGAGTTGTCATTAAGAACTTGCACTTCTCCACGAAAATTGATTTAATTAAAAGAGAAGTAGAGTCGAAAGGTCATCTAGTTAGATATGTAAGTAATATTAAAAACCGTGCAACCAAAGAGCCATTGAATCTGTTCTATTTAGATATAGAGCCCGACAAAAAAAACGCAGATATATATAAAATTAAACATATTGGTAACGCTGTTGTTAATATAGAGCCACCTCGCAAAACCAGCGAAATTGTACAATGCCATCGCTGCCAGGAATTTGGACATACAAAATCATATTGTGGCAAGTCTTACAAATGTGTAAAATGCTCTCTTTTGCATCCAAGCAACGTTTGTACAAAAGATAAAGAAACACCAGCAAAATGTGCCAACTGCAATGATGATCACGCTGCCAGCTACAAAGGTTGCAGAGTTTATCAGGAACTTATTTCAAAGAAGTTAGCAACTACTCACAAGCAGCCGTTATACACTAAAGACGACAATAAAAATGCCTACGAAACTTCACAATCTTTTGCTCCGCTCAATAAATCAACACAACAACCCAATGATTACCAATCTTATGCTAAAGTTAATGCAGTAAATAGTATTACAAATACCTCGCTGGAGAGAATACAACATCTTCTAGAAAAACAGTTTGAACTTACCAATAATTTACTTAACATGACTATGTTACTTGTAAATAAATTATGCAAGTAAATCTCAATTTAGGAATATGGAATGCCAATGGACTTTCCAACCATGTAAATGAAATATCTTTATTCCTAAAAACGAATTTAATTGACATCATGCTAATATTAGAAACACACTTCACTAGCAAGTCATTTTTTAAAATAGTTGGATACGACACAATTAGAGCTGATCCATTAATGCATTTAAAAGGTATTTGGAAACATCTATAAGCCTGAATATCTCACTAAGAACAGAAGAAGAGATAGACTATCCCGTAGCGCTCCTTACAAGTAAAATTCACGAAGCGAGCTTTAATCATACAAGTTACGGAGCCAGACACCAACAATCAAGCCAGCTATACCTCTCAACTGAAATCCAACGGCAAATACAAAATAAAAGAAATCTGCGCAAACGATGGCAAGAAACCCGCTACCCTGCTGATAAAAGGTTTATAACAAGGCTGCATCTAATCTTTAACAACTGTTAAACTTAAGAAACGAATCTTTAGCTGCATATCTCAGAAATTTAGACTCACATTCTTGCAACCACGAACCTATGGAGAGCAACTAAATATCTGAAGTGACCTGCAAAGAAAAACATAGTAGTTCGTAAAAGTAATGGTGCATGGTGCAGGTCTGATGACGAACAAGCCGAAGCATTTGCGCAACATCTTAACTCTATATTTCGGCGTTACTCTGAAAAATCTACCACAAAAATGCATTCATTATCTTACGCTTATATATTCAACTCGATGCGACTACACCACTTAAACCACCAAGTAAATGGAAATGTGCAGAGATCATTATGATTCACAAGTCAAACAAAGCAGAAACTGAGCTGACATCGTACCGTCTCATTAGTTTGTTGTCAATATTCTCGAAATTATTTGAGAAAATACTCTTAATACTTAATACTCTATCCAGCTCTATCTACGACAAATTGTCAATGCTCCTTTTTATGTTAGCAACGCAAATATTCATAAAGATTTGAACATTTTAACAATAAAAGAAGAGATAATTAGAAGTAGTAAGAAATACATTGAAAGACTTAATAATCATGAAAATAATTTAGCCCCAAGTCTACTAGATAGCAGCTTAACAGTAAGAAGACTAAAAAAAAACACATCCTCGATCTCCCTGATAGACAGACTTAACAAACGCTGGAAAATTGCTATTCCTGTTAATTTAATTTTAGTCAAAAGAATCACTTATCGTTTTAAGACACATTGTAAATAATAAAAAAAAAATAATAAAGTTTGCAAAGGTTACTGACAGCATGGCTTACCTTCAAGTGACAGAGTCAATAGCTCACTTTGTCTCATTTGCGTATAAATATTCGTTATCCATTCTTGAACCTTTTCATTTATATAGGTTGCACACTGACTTGTTAATATGACAAAAATAATTATTCACATAGACGATAGACGATATATGGCTTACCCGATACACGGATATGCATATAATCAGAAAGATTACAAAAAATAACCAACCGTCTGAAATCATGTGAATTTTTTATTTTTTTATTTCGAAAAATACAATATTAAAATAAAACAGACTTTTCATTAGTTGCTTGGATTTTTAGCAAAACGAAAGTAATTTCAAATTAACTGAGTTGACGTTAAGTACTGAGTGTTCCATAAAAAATCAAACTTTTTAAAGTTTTTTTGTATTTCTAATGAAAAAAAATATACTTTACTAAATAAAATAGCTAAGTCATTACACTTCAGTGACCATCATTGTCTTCCGTACTAAAAATGAATTGTCATTGCTTTCTTTAGCGTTATAAACTAAATTTGCTATCAACTCTTATTAAATTTAATAATTGAAAGCCGAACATTAAATAATCAGTGAACGTAAAACATTAATTGAAATAAGAACAAAAGTTTTTTTAAATTTATAATCAAGACGAATTTGAATCTACTTTAATGATGACATTTCTTGTTTTATGAAATTCTGTTCTCTGACACACTCACTCACCCGTCAAAGTATTAACACTGCGATCCCATAAACAACAGCCGATTGATTGCAAAAAAACCTATTGTGAAGCTTCAATTTATAAACAAATATATATTAAGGATGCTCGATAACTCACGCGCAGCAAGAAGATGCTCATCAATGAAAGAAACAAAATGTAATACCAATCAATAAACGACATATTTTTGTTAACTTTTGAAGTCGCAAAAAGTGTGTTTTCCTTATTATCCAAAGCGTGAAGTTGTCAGATGCCGACTGGTGGGTAAACCTAAACGTTCAACGTCAAAATGCAATTCTGCTGAGTAATGAAGATTCTTATCACTTTTGATAACGCTTGAAGCCTGAAGCCCAGGCAAAGCTTTATCATTCTCTTGTATTGTTTTTGTTATTGTTTTTGGTCTACATGTTACATGTATGTGTGCATGTATTGTCATAATAAATAAAACCTCATATTTATTTTCAGATAAGCATCCTATATATGACGTATGCGGCGATAAACATGCATTCACTAAATTACATTTTTTTTGTTACCTTTAGCATTAAAGTGAAATCAAAAAGAAGTGTTGAACTATCTTTTTGTCTGTTATGCCAGACTGACCTATCAATGTCACATTTTGTATAGCATAGGGTTGTTGGCAGCTTACCTCGATTATTTCGAGTTGTGTGTTCCTCGGTTTGCACGTATTCGATGATATCGCGCGTTTTATATTTTCGATAAAAGTAAACCAACTGAGAACAACATGAATATGTAAATAAACTACAGATTACTTGTTTGTGCTTTTAAAGAACTTACATAGAGGACTAAAATAATCACAACTGAAAAAGCTACCAAGTAATAACACCATAGTAAATACGACATTTTATTGCCATATAGACACGAACGTTTCTATCAAACTAAAAATTTGATTTATAAATGTTTTCACTTTTACCGTGAACATAAAAAAAATTTCAATTTATCAATTCTTCAAATTTGTCATTTGTCAATGATTAAAACGTACGCGATTTTATCAAGAGCAACAACTTTGGATTAGAGTATGTACTTTATAATATTGTATATACACATACATACATACATATATTATTACTCATACGCACTTAAAGTTGTTGTTGAAAGAAGGTGCTTGTGCTTTTCACTTACCAACTTCTCCAGTAGCAGCGTTTCGATTACCATTTTTGCACCAACAAACTCGCACTAAGATCTATTAAACAGATGATTATTTTTCATTTTCATTAAAAAACTCAAATTAAAAACTAACTCTTACTCGCATCAAAAGTAACAAAAGTAATATTAGGGTGTATAATAAGACAATACCCGTCATTATAGCTCACATTCAACTTTACAAACTGGCAAGTTTTCCAATCGAATTAAATTCGCTACTAAATGTATGTCGATTGCGGTCTTGTCGTTGCTTGCAAAAATTCAATAGATTAACAAATCTAAGTATTTGTGACTTATGTGCATGTGATTACAAAGCATTTTAATCTTATCGCAATCACTAAATATCAAAAGCTCAGATACAAAGCTAGTTCCAACTTTTGTTTGGATTGTTAAAAATATGGCGAAATTAAGTTCCTATCGAATGTAGTACCATATTTTGATTAATTATAATATGATTAAAAATACAGTACTTCAATCTTTGAGTACAAAACATCATTTTTTTAAATTAAAACTTATCTTAACATAAAGCATTATTTAAGCTTGGTAAGATTTTCTGTAAAGTTTTAAGATACTCGACAGTATAACTTGTTCCTTTACACGAAATGTTAAGCTTATTAAGCGCTTTATTATACATTTTATTAGAGATCAATGTTTTTATACCCTGTACTTTATGGTATGGTATATTAGTTTTGTGCACATCTAACATGTATGTCACACCTATAACGTGGCGTGGCAGACCCTATAAAGAATGTATATTCTTGATAAGTATCGAAAGAGAGTTCGATTTAGCCTTATCAGTCTGTTCGTCCGACGCTCCGTCAGTCTGTCTATTTGTATGAGTATGTAGAACCAAAATTCCAAGTCGATTCATCTATTCAATACACAGAGTTTATTTTGGATTTCCTTTCTGAGACTGGACAAATAACAGAAGCTACCTCGGGTAAGAAAACACAAAAACCGTATTTTCTTGGTTGTCTTTTAAGATAGGAACATCATATTTGGAGTGTATATAGCAAACTTAAGCCCCAACAAGATAGAAAAGAAAGTGAATCACTCTGGAACGATAAAACCTACAAGAATATAACTTTACATGCAACGCGTAGCCACACCCACATACAGGTAGAATAAAAAAACGTTTTATCTCTGGAACCAATTATCTTGGTACTGAATGGAAATGAAATCTGTTTTGATTGAAAAGTGGTAAAATGTATTTCGAAGTCAAGTACTCTCGACTGCAAATATTTTAGATTTTAATCTGTTCATGATAGATTTGCTTGTGATGTCCCAGACTGTTTTAAAATTTGATAGAAAACTTATATCTAATTCTTGTCATAATATCGAACAATGGCGTTAACTTTCTTATATCAATATTAAACCAAAAAAAATATTTTTGGCTTCACTGAAGATTAAGTACTCTTCACACCCTGTTTTTTAGTGCCCCGCCTTTTTCGGTGGAAGCTCATTTCGCTTTTTAATTTAATTTTTTGTAGCTCAAATTTTTGTAGCTCATTAGACCAGAAAATTTTTCGAATCGTAAATTGCATATATACAGAGAGACAGACAGACGGATGGTCATGGCTAGTTCGACTTGTCTTATCGTGGTGGTCAAGTATATTTATATGCACTTTCCATGGTCAGAGATGTCACCTTCTGGGTGTAACAATCCTCTGGACAAATTGTAACACTATTTACTGTGCAAGAGTAAATAATATATATTTCTATCATAAACATATCATTTTTACATTTAGTGTTATTGATAGCTCCTTCTGGAGTTCCACTCATTATTTCACAATTACTCACTGAAATTCTCTTCTCTAGTTGCTTCTGCATTCTCACTTCCTTTCAATGCATGTCGTATTAACTGTAAATATGCAGAATAATCACAGATTAACTTAATAATAACTAAAATGTAACACCAATCTTACCATAACAATAAAGACGGCAGCTACAAATATTGCAAGTAGATGAATAAGAAGATATAACGACATTTGCTCAAATGCGACTTGCAAATGGTTTATTCAAACGAAACAAGAAAATATTTTGAAGCTAAACAAGAAGCCAAAACACTTAAATCGCACTAAGGGGTAATTGAACGGTGGTAAATATTCAAAAAATTTCAAACAAGATTAAGATGTATGAAATTATCTTATCGGTTAAGTTTAAAAACAACACAGAGAACACAATACGTACATATGTACTGAATATGAAATGCGAATACTTTGTTTATGTGCACGTATTAATAATTAATGTGATATTTCTGTTTGGTATTTTATTGCTTAGATAAAGAGGGTTTTATAAAAAGACTTCTTTAAGTTATAATCAAAACTATTCAAAGTTTATTTTACTATAATAAGCTTATTACTTCCCAGTAGCTTACTGAACTAGTGCAGAACTAAACAATTTAATTGTAACCAGTAGTAGTGCCAGCTCAATCTACTCTTCATGCTTTGAACTGAAAAGTTTTACTAGGGGATGTCATAGGCTGGGGTAAATTGTCAAATTTTGACGACTTTCGACTTGTTACCGTTCTAGTCCTGCTGTACCAGTTTCAGGCATAATATAAACAAAAAAATATGGGACAATCTTAATAGATAATTGTGTTTTTTTTTATTATTAATAACCAATAAAATCGTTATTTTTTATAATTAATAATAACTGAATTGATAAACATTATTTTAACTAACATTTAAAATCTGGTGGCGCTGGAAATTCAACCTCATACCTTTCCTTCTGTTTCAAAGTCCAACACACAAAACTCTGAGCTACAACAGGCCACATTTATTTGACCTGTTATTTGACAAATTTTGAAATATTTTTATTTATTTGAAATATTTTTATTGAGACTGGTGCTTTTATACATTTCCTCTGTCTAGATCAAGTACTAGTCCCAAATTCAACGAAAATGGACCAAACGACATTTTGTTTTTTAGACTTGTGAGATAAAGCACCACCTTTGACTAGTTCTTATACTAGTTTTAAATTCGTCAGTTGGGTACTAGTTTGCAACTGGAAATATTCTATAAAATATGATACTGTCTAAAAAAAGACAGTTGAGAACTAGTCCAAAAATATGACAAAAAGAAAACAGCTTGGTTATAATATATACAAAAGTCAACAGTTTGGATGAATCTTTGTTTCAGCCTGTAAAGTTATAAGACATAAAACATAAGAACTTCAGTAGATTTTTAAAATATTTATTTCGATAAATTAACGACTTCGATTGATACTAATATATTCTGTAGTAGAATCTACAAATCACTCGTAGCTATACAAGCAGTCAATTAGCTTTGGTATCATCTAATCGACCTATTACATTGCCACTAATATGTGGAATTTGAAAGAACATTTACGAACTTAATGAAGCATTACCAACCCCACAAAGTACTCATCGCTATTTTTTCGACCCTTTTTCAAAGTTCCAAATTGAAAAATTTGCTATAGCTTGCCAAGGTCAACAATATGTACGGTTCGAAAAGTCGCAACGACGCCCAACTACAAAATATCAACAACAATGGTTTTTACACTCAAGTTCAAAAATTCATGCTGCGCAGATCAACAAAAAAAAACAAACTGGAAAAAAATTGAAGTGACCCAATTGTTAAATCCAAAACAATTACCGTTGGGTGCACATTAAATAGACACATTTAATTACAGTATTCGCGTTGAATGAAGAAAAAAAAAACTGAAAATTCGACCAAAATCTGTATACAAATAGCCGCAAAATAAAACAATGAAACGCTGTTGAAACGTGATAATTATCAGGTTCAAATTTGTTGTTGAACTAGCATAACTGAAAAAAGAGTGTTAGCAATAAATACACACAGTAAATGCGAGGGTAAAGTCATTTCTTTTCAAAGCTATACTTGATTTTTTTCTTATTTTTGTTGTTTTTCTTAGTGAAATAACAATAAAAATGCGAAATTTATTACAAAGCCGTGTTGTGTTGCGCTGCACGCATGCGCACGTTACCGAAGACAAATGTGTGTACGTACTGGGCTTACATGAAAAGGCCTTGAAATCAAATTAATGAGCCAACAAGATTTGTTTTTCTTTTTCTCAAATTAAGCATTACAGTAGTGGCACACAGCAACAACACAGTGGGTGTGAGTCAATTGGCTACGCATCACGCCGCCTCATTCAAAGGGCCAAATGACAGTCGAAGAATTGGTGAACCCGGTTGGTCAAAAGTGCAATTGCAGGTGTCAAAGTCGGCGCTGTCACGCTCTTGCGCAAAGTATACACGCGTCACGCCTCGCGAGCTTTACTAACACGCTCATTGTGATATGGGCGCAAGTTGCCAGCGCTTGTTGACAGCTCATTGTATCGATTATACAACAATAAGTTTTTATTGAACGCGCTTGGCAATACTATTGAATTGTCTTGAATGAAAACGATATAATAAAGCGAATACAAAAATTCAATTCAAAACCTTTTTGGACGCACACGCCAAAGTAAGCAATTCAAAATGCTAAACTGCTCTTTCAGCCAAAAGGCGTAATTGAAATGAAACCGTTTGCAAAGGTTTTCTATTTCGTACAATTTTAAGGGATTTTTTTTCTCAACATTATTTCGTTTATTTTGGAAAGACAAAATAATGCATTGAACGTCTTAAAACCCAAAGTCAAGTTCAGCTTATAATATTGCCGCCTTTGTGAGACATGTCACAAGTTGGCAGTTTAAATGACTTGATTCAAATGTTTTACGTTTTGCAGCATGACACGACATCTGAGATAGCCAAATTGTTTTAGTTTGAAAGATACAAATCATGCTTAGTTCAGTTCCGGTTTCATGCTTCACAAGCATTGTCTTTGTGGCTATGAGTTACGCGCATATCCGTGAAAGACTTTTTGAAAAATGCGACCATTTTCATTCTTAAGAATTTTTGCTTTTGGGGAAGTAACTTAACTTAAGTTCCGCAATTTGTTAAAATGCGTGATTTGATAGTTTATGTGTGAACGCAACAACAAAAGATAGAATAGTACTAGTGAACATAAAAAAAACATTTATAATTAATTTTGAAATTGTCTAAATTATTATATAATATCATGAAAGAGCGGACATACATTTCAAAATGTTAAAACAAAGCAGGAAATGTGGAATGGATAGATTGTTCGAATTGATAGTCAAAGAAGCGATTTAGTTAAAAATGCTGCTTCATTATTTTTGTGAATTGATTCATTTGAAATTTGATCTGAAGTTAATATCAAGACTGAGATTCTCATCAAGAAATGTTACGATTTGTTTTTCATAAAAATTATGATTTAAAATTTTTTGTTTATTCATCTTCTAAAATCAATCAATTTTTTTAAAGTTATTTATAAACATTTGATAATTCATAACACAAGAACTTATTTATGTTCCAATTCAAGCTCTTAAAGCCTAAATAATAAGAAAAAGGCACAAGCAGGTTTTTGTTTTTGAGCTATGTACCATTGGCAAAGACTGAGTCAGCCAAAGATTTAAGCGTTGGTGGGTGTTTCTTCAATTCCATTAGCAACATCACGATTAACAAACCTTCACGTCGCAGTCACTCAAACTGATAGCATTAACATTTTAGGTGTTACCAATATGAAACGTTATTAATATTAACACTAACTACGTTTTAATTAAGCATAATCTTAATGACTAAACAAAAAAAATCGGAACAAAAGCTCGCTAAAATTATTGCAAAACCGACACGGCAACGTTCAACTAACAAAACAAACGCCAATCAAGCAAACACCTTTCAGGGTGTTGGCAGTTTTAAAATCTTGCAAATCATAGAATTGCGCATTAAAAAAATGTTAGGATTTTTAACGCTCTTGTCAAAAGCCTTGAACTTCAAAACGGACGTCGATTAGAATGCGCCCACCTGTGCTTGCGTGCAAACACACACACATACACTTATACATACATACATGAGACTTTCGCTTTTATTTATTTATATTTTTATTTTAATTTTAATTTTAATTTATTTTGTAATCGACAATAGAATAAAATAACTAATTAATTAGTCATATATAATTCTTATGAAATAATTCGCTTTTATAGTTGAAAGTGCAAAATGTAAAGAAACAAATAATATGACGTGAGCCATTATAAATTGGAAAGGCGCGTAGAAAATAAACAAATAAAAAAGGAAATAAAAAAAAAGAAACACAACTCGGCATGGCGTTCACTGACAATAAAATGATGTAAGCTTTCAGATTTACGAGTTCAGTTAAGTAGAGCATTAAGTCTAATTGGTCAAAGTGTGCGCGTGTGCGTGTGTGTGTGAACAGGCATGATGTTGCGCATAACTGTCTTACCTTATGGCCCTTAAAAAATAATTTGTTGCGCCTTTATTTAATGGTCAAGTTTTTGTTTAATTACGCGTTTTTTTTTTTTCTTTCTTTCTTTTTTTTTCTTTTCGTTTCATAAGTTAAGCAGAAATATTTTTCTCTTTTTGCTTCAACATTTGCAACCACAAACAATATTTGTTTTTTTCTTTCCATGCAAATAATGTTGAGAGTGCAATGCATTTGGCCGACAGTATAGAAATAATACGAACGCTGAACCGGGCCGCTTTTTGACACTCACCGAATCGGTCACGGATATTTCCAGACACAATTTTTGAATACGTAATCAACTACAATGACAATTTTTTCTTGTTTTTTGCTTCTTACTTTTCATTTTATCGCTCAAGTGTTTTCTACGCCATTCGAAATTTTTATAAGTACTTACAGCACAATTTCTTTGACTTGAATTTGCTTGGCGAACACATTTGGCTAATTAGTCACACAAACACCCAAACAATTGAACTCAGTGTGAGCGGCGTCGTGATATGGCAATGCAATGCAAATGTGCTGTACTTATGCCACAGTCCGTATACAGGGTGCATGTGCATGATGACTAATTTGCAGGCAACTCGTGTCTACAGACAATCTCAGAATTCTTAACTGTACTTAACTTACATGTAATTATTATTATTATTTGCTTATTGTCAGCAAATCACCCAACAAGATCTTGTTATACGTTATATCACTAAGTCGTTATTAAAAATTCAAAGTTGTGAAAATATCTCTATTGAAAATTTATCAAAGTCCAGACAGACTTTCATTGCTACGTTACGCTTCTTTGCGCATCGTGCATTGCTTTGCTTTCTTCGAATTTTTTCGTTCATTGTTACTTTTTTCGATCACTTATTTCTTTATTTATTATAATTTCATTTGTTTTTTTCGTCTACACAATTTAATGCAATTTCTATGCAGGCGCTGCGGTCAGTGCTCGTCTAACTGATGTGAATGTTTTTTTGCGCGTCAACGGCTCAAAAAACAACAAAAAAGGCTAAAAAATGCAACTATTTTTTAAAAATGTGCATGTGTTGTTGCAATTGTTGTTGTTTATGCCAAACCAACGAATTTGTTGCTTTAAATGTTGTTTCAATGATGCACATAAAAATATGATTTAATAACAAGTTGAGTATTTAAAACAAAATTAATCAAAATGTAAATATATATATATTTTATGTGAATGTGTGTTAATTACACGATCTACACACACACACACACAGAAACAGAAATTGTTTGGTGTTTGAGTTATGCACAAATAATTTAATTTGCTTTGATCTTCACTCTGTCGTCGCTGCGGTTTATTTGACGTTTCAAGTTTTCAGTTCAAGTTGCAACTGTTGTGGGAGCATCTCAACAACAACAACAACAGGTATAATAAAAACAACATTTGCAAATGATTTTTTATTTTACGATATGCACAACTGTGGCTGCGATTTGTCATGGTGCAAGTCAAATACACGCGCACTTATTTATATTGTATATAAGTACTTATACATAAACACATTGATACATGAGCCCATATAGTTGTGAAGGCTGGGAAAATCAAAAGATTAAATGTTAATTTTGTATGCACACACATGCAAACAGCACAGCGACTGCAAAGTTGTTTAATGCATGATACTTTAGTTCGATTGTATGAAATTTATGCGCATTTTGTATAGATAACTTCTTCAGTTCAGCTTTAAAATTGCACATTCTAACAAAAACAAAACGAATTCGAACTAAAAGTTTATTTTTAAAAAAGTATTAATTTTACAAACATAATATTTGCTTGCAAACAGTCATTAATCGATTAAAAACGACGACGCGTCAGAAACAACTCAAAGCATCAGAGAGCGCATGGCTCTTGAGTGAAGTAAGGCCAAGCCAAGCTTAGCAGGTTTTCCAAGACAATACAAACACGCTCTTCGAGCTATAACATAAGCTAAGAGAAACTACAGCTACTTGAAGCTCTAAGCCAGCCACAAAGCCAAATCGAAATGCTCTTCACAAAAGCCAGGAAAAAAATATGTTGAGGTTGTTGTTTGGGCTTTTGAGCGCACATTGAGTTCGGCTCGCGCAAGTATAAAACATAAAAAATTCAAAGAAAGTCATTCATTTCGTTACTTGAGTTCGCGCTAAACAAATCTCAAAACACACACAAAAATTGCAACAAAAAATATAAAAGCAAAAAAGTAAAAAAAAACAACAACACAATAAAGTGAATGGCTTCAAAATAATTATATACAACGAGAAAAAAAATATTATTATTGTAATTTATACTAACCACCACGAAGTGCAGTTAAAATTGTATAAAGGAAATTTTTTATTTTTTGAAAATAATTGTGCAAAGCAAAGTAACTTTTCAAGTGCATTGAAGCTGAAGTGTTGTGCTTGAGGCGGTAATTGATTGCGCTCGATATACAATACAAAGCGGAGACACAGTTAAGGATAATTGCGCTAAAGCTTCCTGTTTTGTGGATACGCCAACCAACAAAATGCAGTAAGTTTCTCATAATAGTCAATCAATATTTTATGTCAAAGCTGTTATTGGCATTTGGTTTTGTTGTTGTTGTTGTTGTTGTTGCCCGGCACGTTTGATGACTCATTTGCGTTGAGACGAGTGCGCAGATACCGCCGCATCGGACTACAGTGTGACATAATGTACAACATTATTATCAACTTGCATTACATTTGGCACATGACAACCGCAAAAGATTCTTTCGACTGTTGTTTGTTACACTTTGCAAAAGTCGTTTGCCAACTGCTATTGCTCGCTGTCAGCTCAAACGAACGAATGCGCTAAGTTGTATTATTTTCAGTATTGTTAAAAAAAAAACGAACTAAAAAGTGCAAAAACAAAGCAAAAAAAGTTCGCATTTGGTTCGTGGGAGTTTTTTGCGGCACTGACAATTCATATTTTGTTGTTGTTGTTTGAGTTTATTTTTTCTGTTTGTACTTAGCATAATAGCGTGCAATTGTGGCTGTAGTTGTTGTAACTATTGTTGCAGTTGTATTTGTCTTTATTTTTGTTGGTGTTATTATTATTGTTTTTCGTATGCCTTCGGTTATTACCAAATCGCATTGTCTCTGCGATAAACGTCATTGAGCGCGCAAAGGCTTAAATGAAAAAATAAAACCTTAAATAAAATCAGGAAAAATTACGTAGGCAAGCAGTTATTGTTTTTACATATTAAACATAATTTTTGACAACAATTTCGAGCGTATTTTGCTTTTAATTCTCATGTAGGATATGTCAATCAAATTGCTGCAAAGCTGCGTTGGCTGAACTGTTGTAAGCAAGTTTGTGTCTTAAGTCGTTTGTTTCAGTACTTTTACAAATCAAAATCAGCCTTGTTTTTTTGTCGCAATACATTCAGAGCGCATTGAAACGAAAATCACTTTAAGGGACGGATAATCGTGGCTTATTTTTCTTAGAATAAAGTTACTCAAAGCAAAAGCTATAAATAAAAAATTTTAAGTTTAAAAAAAAATATAAAAACAAATTTATCGTTGTTAAATTCGTGAGGCTTGCTTAAATAATTCTTTTGTTGTCATTTTGATGGTAAATTTGGTCGATTAATAATCGATTAATATTCAAATTAGTTTTTGACACAACATGGCTTTTTGAAAACGAAAAAAACTGATCAATAACACAAACGTAATCATTGAAAATGAAAAATGCAATTTATCATATCTAAATACATTTTTCATACACCATTTTTTTAAGGTGTACAATGTAAATGTTTGCAAAAGTGACCAACCGCTGCGCAGACGCACAGATCTCACAAGATAGAGGCAAAAACGCAGAAAAAACGAATCAAACATAATCACTCATATTGACATATGTTCATCTAGATCAGAGCAGACAATGGGTTATGCCGCGGCGATTAAGTGAGAGGGACACGTCCTTTCTAAAAGTAGACATATATAAATATGTATTTGTCTGTTGCGTTGTTAGTAATAAATTACAAAATTTACGCTTAAATTGGGTTAAACGCGGTATGCGTTTTTAGTTTCTTTTTTTTATTTTTGTCGTGATATCTCATGACCAAAGCGACGCTGTCGGCTGTCTGTTGCGGCTATTGTTGCAATCGCTGAAAGTGTAGACGGGCGTATACGCAATTTTATGCAGGCATGCGTTGTTGTTGTTATTGTTATTTATTTTTTTTGCACGTATGTATTTTTGTTTCTTTTACCATTCCAACAAAGTCGTCTGAAATTACAGTTATGCCATGGCTTGTAATACATACGCTTGAAAGCAACATGTGCAATAACGCAGCGACTTGTCGTCACTATTGAACGAACTAACGAAGACATAAAGCAACTCCCGACTTATTTCAATTAAAAGCCAAAATCGGCATTGTTAAAATTGGGCCTGGGTGTGTGCATGGTAATTAACGGGCGCACTCAACATTGTCTGCCGCTGACTCTGCCTTTGTCTGCAGACCATGACGTTGTTTGACCCTCGTGCCAAATGTTTGCATTGTACACGATTAAGCCGAAGAAACATTAAGTGTAATTAAACATAAAACACACCCTGAAGCATATATTTTTTCTACAAAAGCAAAACCAAAACGAAAATCAAATTGAACCGCAATTGTTATATGTGCGATGCGCCTCAGGGCAAGGTCATTGAAATTGCGAGCGTTCGCGCATTGTCTGAGGATTGCCTGTGTAGCGGTGATTTTCTGTTGAATTCAACAATTGTTTAATGAAAATATAACAAATTGCATTTTTTGTAAATGATTTAACAAATGTGCGAAACAAAAAATACATCGTTTTTTTACTTTACATTTTGCGCCTCAAGGCAATCATTTTCTTTTATTATATGGTCTTAGATTGGCGCAGCTAATGGGAAAGCTGAGCGTGTAGAAAAAATGTTGTTAAATGCACGCAATTAATGAAAGAGTTTAACGCTTCTTGGCGTTAATAGTAATTAGTACTCAACTGAGCGTGGCATTTTTCAAAAATGCATTGAACGCATAAACGAAACAAAAGACTTAAGCGCCAAACTTGTGCATTTTAAATAAATTCATGTTTGAAGCAAATAACAGTAAATTTACTGCACACAAAAAAAGCACAGAAAAATAAGACAAAAATATTCAATAAACATCCTTAAAATATGTTATGTGAATAGACGTTATATCATCGCGCTCATAATTGAATGCACTCAGCTTGCAAAAACAACGCACACCCAATTTTCTTTAAGGAAATCTAAGAAAAGTAACAAGAAAACCGACTGACACAAAAACACACAAATGTATATATGTATGTATATCAAACCGCTTTTTTAAATTGTTGGTCTTTTAGGAGTGAAATAAATGAAAAAGAAAATCGAACGCATCGCCTCTGATCAGCATCGCTGATGTGTGCATGGTGATGTAATTCTATGCAACTTGCCACAACTTGCTTTGGTCTACTTGCAATCAAGCGCAAAACTAAGTGCGAGATAGACAAACTGCAGACTACAGACTATTCAGTCAGTCGGACAGACAGCCAGACAACCAGCAAGACTGATAGACCGACAGACACCAACGTATATGTCGACGCGTACACTTGTGGCCAAAATACGCCAAATGCTGCTCCATTTATGGCATTCGAAGTGATTGCAAACTGCCACACTCAGCTGCATGCAACGCATTATTATGTGTGCTCACTAGGAAATCTTTTTGTGGCTTGTATTTATTTTTTTCTTAATTTCTGCCTTATTAATACAAATAAGTGTGGTTTTTGTTTGCATTTCGCGAAAATTTTAGTTAACGGTAATTTTAAAGTGTGCATTATTAAACATTTTCATTACTGATAATAATTTTCAATTGCATTTGACCTTTTCAATGCGCTGCTGACAAGCCAAAGTGCGATTAACTAAACAAGTAAGCGAAATGCGATAAAATATATTGGTTTAGCTGCACTGTTAACGAATGTACACTGCAAAGCTTATGCTGAAAATAATGCATAAGTCGGCAAAAAAAAATCACTGTCAACTAATTAAAGCGAAAATATCAATACAAATATGAGCTTCTTATTTATACAACAACGACGACGACAACAACAACAGCATACCAAGTTACAACTACTGCCAGAGCTCATCTTCTTTTAATAGTTTTATGTAGTTTTGCTGATTTTGGATTTCCCAAAACAACAAAAGTAGCAACAAATACACATATAAACATCCATATTGTTGAACAGACATAACGAGAGACTATCGAGCGGAGGGTTATATGTGTAACTGAATAGTTGTTGTTACTAGCAATCTGGCAAATCTGGTTTTTTTTATTGTTTTTGTTTTCTGTCTTGACTGCTACCAGACAAGTTAAAGTGCAACAGAAAATGCAACGCTGTAAACTGTTGTGAATGTGTATGTGTATGTGTATGAGATTCTGGTAATATTGCGACTGATGAAGCTCCCACTATGATTGCGCTTATTTAGTGTTTATATGAGCACATTTGTAATTAGCGAAGATGCAGCAAGCAAACACACGCACACACACACACACACACATACAGACACATACAGTTTCTCACTGTGCAAGTGGCAATGTTAATGTAACGCCGTAACAAGTTGACGCTAAAAAGGCTAAAGTGCAGAGTTGAACAAACGACCAGTGGTGCAGTAAACTTTTATTAAAATGTTTGTGTACACTTTAGGAAGCGACATGCATATGTGTACATTTGTACGTATGTATGCACATGGAAACAAAAAAAAAAAATTATCATGTTTGTTAGATAGACAAATTATTTTATCATTACGTGTTAGAATTTCTCAAATACCGAAACAAAAGACTTGAAACACATACATAAATACTTGCATACCTGAGTGTATGTATGTTTATGTATGTTGCTTATGCATTACGTAAAATTTTAAGCAATGTTAATTATTATTGAATATTCAAACGTTTTCGATTTATCAGCTTTACATAATTTTCAATCATTAAATTGGACACCTTAATTGCGGCACTTGAATTCACTTACTGTTGCCCAGTGTCTGTCGGCTGCGTTGGATGTACACGTCGCTGCGCACTTGTTACTGTTACAGTTAACGCATTAAACCGCAACGGCCATAAAATTCAGTCAATCAACTCTTGACGCCAACGAATAAGCAATAAATATGTACAGAAAGAGACAGACAGACTGACAGATGCAGTCCATGCAGATATAAATGAAAGTAAAAGTTTGCGTGTTAACTTTTTTCTTGTGCTTTTGATTTCGTTCGCTTTAATGTAATGACCCCAATTACGATGTTTAAAATTTGCTTGAACACGTAATGTTCGCTAACGGTAGCAAATTACTGAACGTTGTTGGCCATTGAAGTGCGAGCGTGCCAAAAAAAAATAAATAAAACCATAAATAAATAAAAACGAACCTTGCCCAATTTTAAAAGTACGCACTGAAATGTACATCTATACA
Source organism: Phortica magna (assembly GCA_037044515.1). NCBI lineage: Eukaryota > Metazoa > Arthropoda > Insecta > Diptera > Drosophilidae > Phortica > Phortica magna. The sequence goes on from JBAMBP010001556.1 coordinate 60,373, forward strand.
TGTAATGGGCTACCATGTGTATAAGTGTGTGTGTGTGTGTGAAATTTAACCATAACCTCAATAGTATATGACCGGCGACATTACCAAAAGTTGTCTTCAAATTTTAATGTTATCATCAAAATGCGCACTTCATTGCTATAACAAAAATACAACAAACACAACAACAACAACAACAACAGCAACAGCATTTTGACTTCTGCTAAACTTTGCACGCTTCTGCACATTTGCTTTAGGCAATAACGAAAATTTTAACGTTACCCGTAACAAGTTTTTTTGTTGCATAATAGGTTTGTTTGTTCCCGCTACATCAGTAGTCGGTAAGGTTGCAAAGTCTTGCTGCAGCAACTGAGGCTTCTTCATTTTTTATATATTCATTTTTGTTGTTGTCTTTTTTGCGCATTTTAATTTTGGTAGCACTTTTTTGTACTCAACTTGTGGCTGAGAGGCAATAAAAAAGTACTTTCCCGTGCAAATTACACTCTGCTTTGTTTTAGGTCTTCTTTGTTTTATTTCTACGATTTTATTTTTTCTCATCTAAGCCACACATATTTATACTTTCAGCTTACGTCTCATACTGCTAGTGTCTTGGTGCTGCTTTATTGTCAGCACTGGCGGTGAACAAGCCGCCACAGCGACTACAGCCAAACCAAGTGGTTTTGCAGCGCGTTCGATTGAAGCTAACGACGAAGAGGATGACTTTGAAACTCAAGCGCAGACACACTTGGCTTACAGACAGCAACAGCAGCAGCATCATCAGCAGCAACAGCAGCAGCGACCACTCTATGACTATAGTCAATCCGAAGAAGATCAAGAAGAGGCACCTCGTCAGATTTACAGCAATCGTAATATAAAACAACAAAGCAATTTTATTCGACCAAATAAAAAGCAATCGAGCGAAGAAGTCGATGACGAAGAAGAAGTTGAGGAGGAGCCTGATCGACTATCGACACTGCTCGCCAAGTCGTCATTTAATTGCAATTCAAAAAATTCAGGGTTTGTGATGTTATTTGTTGTAAGTAAGGCAAGCATATAATTTTTCTCATTTTACAGTTATTATGCCGATGAATCGCTTAATTGTGAAGTGTTTCACTATTGCCAAGATAACCAGAAACATTCGTGGATCTGTCCAGAGGGCTTTACATTCCATCAGATTCATTTGATCTGTATGCCACCTTCACACGACAATATCTGCCAGCAATCATCGAAATATCATATTGTCAACGATTATCTATACAAGCCGATCAATCTACAGGAACATCAGAGCAGACCAAATGTGACATTGCGTTATTCGGAACGTTATTATCCAGAGAACTACTATGAAAACGAGCGTTATGATGAAGAAGAGGAAGAAGAAGCGCCCAGACAACGCATACAGCAACAGCGTCAGCCGGTAAGAAATTTCCGTTACGGCATTAACATTTATAAGTGTAAGAAAATATGTATCTAAATCTTAACCAATTGTTTGACAGGTGCAAGTAAACTATCAACCACAACAGCAACAAATCCAACAGTCTGCGCCACAACAACACCAAGTACCTGTACAATATCAACAGCCACGACCACAGCCAGTAACACAGATACGTCATCAGCCGACAGTCCAGCAACAACCAACAACGTTAGCTTATCGTCGTCCATCTCCAGTGACAACAGTGCAACCACAACTTCATCAATTGCAACCACAAATACAACATCAACGCCCCCAAACACTTGCACCGACGGTAACGCCCACTCCCTACCGTTTCTTTACGGCCACGCCCCAGCTACAACATATTCAGCAACAACAACAAGTTTATCGCACACCCGAGGAGATAAATATTTCGCTGCAACAGCGACGTCCACAGGTCTTTATTGCAACTTCAACGCCACGCTATTATGAAGATGAATACTTGTACGAACGAAGAAAGTAGAAGTGGCCGTTGGACAGACAAACACGCAGAGAGTTTAGTTGAAGTGTAGCACAACATTCTTGTCCTTTTGTATATTTCATTCTGTATTACATTTGTGAAGCTGAAAATGAAAGCAATTAAGTCTTTCGGGTCATCTTTGTTTAATTTTAAGTCGACGCTTCATATGCATAGTCCCAATCTTAATTTAGTGCAAGTTCGTATGTACCTATTATATTTTTGTATTAATTGTATTTAATGTCCTTTTAGAAGAAGCCTTCTAACCAATTTAAATAAAATTAAATTACAACAATTACATGATTCTGAAATCTTAAACAAATTGAAATATATATTAAATTTCAGCTTTATTGTATGTCAATCTCCATAAACTCATTGGCATTAGTCAAATGGACAGCTTGTTTGTTGGAGCCTTCTTCCACAATAAAATTTGAACCAATAAGACAATTCTTTAACACGGATCCCTTTTTTATAACTGCACGATTGCCAATGATACAATTTTCGATGTTGCATCCTTCTTCCACCACGGCATGAGTCATAATAATTGACCTAGTGATAATGTTTTTCGGATTAATCGTGCAATTCGATCCAAAGATACTAAAGTTCAAAGAAGTCTTTTCAGAAAGTTTCGCATTGTCACCGACAACAATTTCCTTTGTTTGGGTAGAGTTAACAGTAGCATTAGGGGAGATTAAAGAGGGAGCCTGTTCGCCACATAATTCATTCCAAATATTTGCGAGCTTCTGATTGATGGCATAGAAACTGAGCGTTGTGTTGATGCGTACACCAATTGTGTCTTTAGGCGCCTCGATAGCATAGCAACGAACAAGATCACCATTGTACGGTGCTTTAAAGAGAGAGTCATTGAATAGTGTAGCATTTTGAATTTTTTGGTCTAACGGTGTGTATGGTACATACTGAAAATCATTTAAGAATCAGTTAAGTTTCATGTTATAAATTTTGTACTTAAGCATACATGCATAATGTCGTCTTCCTGCTTTGTACTGACACCCAGTTCTGATGTTGAGTCCGGCACTACGGCTGTTGTACGCTTAGACATCTGCTTCTTTATGATATAAGGTAAAAATTCACCTTTAAGCGTGGAAATGTGTTCTTTCTGTTAAAGTAAACTT